>CATIWR010045323.1:0-20283 GCA_949677035.1 Omphalea diandra
AATCCTTTGCTACTCATTTTCTTCTAATTCTTGTAAGATTAAAAGTGTTGGGTGTGAGCATTAAACACCATATTGTAAGGTTGTGTGTGAGCCCGTAAAACACACTGTTGTAAGGTTGTGTGTGAGCCCGTAAAACACACTATTGAAAGGTTGTGTGTGAGCCCGTACAACACACGGTTGTAAGGTTGTGTGTGAGCCCGTAAAACACATTGTTGTAAGGTTGTGTGTGAGCCCGTAAAACACACGGTTGTAAGGTTGTGTGTGAGCCTGTAAAACACATTGTTGTAAGTTGAGTGTGAGCTTGTAAAACACTAGTGATTGAGTGAAATACCTAATTGGTGAATTGGGGAGTGGACGTAGGGTTGGTTAATACCTGAACCACTATAAATCGCTTGTGTTCATTATTCTCATTATTCTTCCCCTCTTCTTTATTTTTAAATTTTTATACACCAATTCAACCGCCCTTCTTGGTGCCAAGGGCCAACAAATAGGTTTAGTATGCAAGATTCTAAGAGAGGATTCTTGCTAATGTCACATAGCATAACTCTTAATAAGAACCAATGTGCACAGACACAAGATGAGCGAGAACACTTAAGTACGATTCCATATGCTTTTGTTGTTGGATCTATCATGTATGCCATGTTTTGTACTCAATGTGATGTCTCATATGCACTGAGTACATGAGTAGGTACTAGTCGAATCCAGGTGAAATTCACTGGATAATAGTTAAGAATATCCTTAAGTACTTGAGAAGTTTTAAGGATGCATTCTTAATATATAGAGAATAGGAAGACGATTTAGTTATAAGTGGTTACATAAATGCTAGCTTTCAGTCTGACAAGGAAGACTTTCAATCGCAGTCAACTTATATTATTTCATTTGAATGGAGGTGCAATGATCTAAAGAAGTTCAAAGCAAGACACTATGGTTGATTCTGCAATAGAAGCTGATTATATAGCCATCTTAGAAGTAGCTAAAGAAGCTATTTGGATCAAGAAATTTATCATTAGACTGGATGTTATACCTAACATGTCAAATCTAGTGGACTTATAATGTGATAATAATGGACCATAACATAGGCAAAGGATCCATGATCACATCAACGATCCAAACATATGCTCAAGCGTTTTCATCTCATTCAAGAGATCATTAAGAGTGGACACATGAAGATATGTAGAGTGCCAACTAGTGATAACCTTGTTGATCCATTCACTAAATCACTATCACAATCAAAGCATGAAAATCATGTTATGTCAATGGGTATTAGATCATTTTTTATTGGGCCTAGTGCAAGTTGGAGACCATTAGTTATGTGCCTTAGGAGGGAGAATGTTAGTTATGTAACTTAGGCCAATTCTTATAATGGATATTTTATTAATAATGTCATGGTTGCAATTTTATTAAACATCTCTTTTATATTTTGTTTACATCTAAATTATAAATTTCATGAATAGTTAATTGTACATAATGTCATTAAGTACGTGACTTGATAGTAAAACCATTAGCTATAAAGAATTCTATTCTAAATTATCCTTAGTTAATAATTATTATTGGGATAATAATGAATGAAGACTAGTATATGTTTGATTGATGACTATGTTTTACTAGTCATGGATATATGATATTAAGTCAAACATATAGATACATGTTTAAGAAACATTATGTTCGACCGACCTGCTATGAGAACACTATGTGGATAAACAGTCTTAGGTGATTCTAATGCAATAGTAGTAACTTAATTCTTTTACCTTAAAATCATCATGTATTCTAATATGATGAACTTCATGTTTCGATATAGTCTAACATTATCTTTAATAGGATAATTATGCATACAGATATTAGACATGAAGTAAATCATATAGAGAAAAATGAGTGATTGAGAAAGGATTTGTCCCTCATATATTTATGAGAAATATATCTCTAAGCCCTTCGATAAGTTTTAATGAAAAGATTGCATGACCATGCGTAAATGAATTGATAAAGGTTATCAATATCATTTTACATAAGTCTACTTAGAGATCGAAAAAGAATTAAACTGTATAAGAATGACATGATCCATGCATTATGTTCAAGTGAGATGTAATGTGACAAAAGGATTATAGTACTATTTGTAAAATATGTTAGGTCATATCATTGACCTTCACATAATTGGGTAATCATAATGTTTTGCTAAAGATCACTTATGACTTGTGGGTCAGAAATAAGTTTTCGCCCACTAGCAATATTGTGTGAACCTATAGGGTCACACACATAGAATACGCCCAAAACAAAAATTATAATTTTTGTGATCTTTGGATATATATATATATATATATATATATATATATATATATATATATATATATATATATATATTATCTTAATATTTTAGATATTTGTTTCATTTTAGAGGTTAAAACAAATTAAGATATCTAGTTATCCATATCTCTAAAGATACTAAGTTGGCATATAGATCTAAATAGTTAAGATATATTAATGCTAGGTTTTCTGAAAACTTATAAAAAACATAATTCATATTAACTTAAAAAAATTTTGAGAGATAGAGAGATAAGAAAAATGGCCTTAGTGCTAGCATATATTCCTTTAAGAAAGCCTGTTTGTGTGGATACCTGCAAAGGACGTTTATCAATTTGGTAGCATTTGAATCCAATGATCTACACTCCATGCTCGAGGTTGGGTGTTACTAGTGTAAACCCCTTTTCTTTCTTCCATCAACCTCGTCTCTCTTGTTCGAATTAGTAAGGTTTTCACATCCCTTCTTTTATTTTAATGGAATCACATATATCTTTGGTGGGATTCTATGTAGAAAAATTTTTGGTTTTCCACTGTGCTTGTTTTGCAAATTCCAACATACCTACCAACCACTACTAAGAAAAGAATGCAAATTTTATACTCATTATTTACTACTAAGAGAAGAGTAAAACATTAATACCTGCTAATTATTGCTAAAAGAATAATGCAATCTTAACTTATTGATCGCTACTAACTTAGTACTTATTGATCATTGTTAAGAGAAGAAATAACATTGGTACCTATTGCATGCTACAAAAAGAAGAGTGCAAACAAAACACTTAATAAACGCTACTAAGAGAAGAATGAAACCTTAGCACTTATTATCCACTTCTAAAAGAAGAATACAATCTTAGTAACTATTAAATGATCTAAGAGAAAAAGGCAACATTAGTGCCTATTGAACACTACTAAGAGAAAAATAATGTAACATAGTGCCTACTAACCACTACTAAGAACGAAATAAAGTCGCAGTACCTATTGTAAGCTATTAAGGAAAAATTATATCGTTGTGTATCCTTTTTTTGTATTTACATTTATATTGAATGCTTTGATTTTTCTTATGCAATGGTCATTTAATTAAACTATCATTTTCCAAGCCTCATAAAGTAGGGGCAAACTATAAGTATTGAATTTTAGGATTATTTAGATATAAGTCCCATGATGAGAACCAAGTTCATTTCATCTTAAGAAAATGAAGATGGCATTGTCTAAGAGAGGGAATAGTTTGGTACACTTTGAGCTAACTTAACCCTATAAGCACCCAAGCTAAAACTTTCCTTTATATTCATAAAGCATCTTTTTTATGTTTTTAGCTCTTTATTTTGCATTGACTACGTGACTGCATTTTAGTGTTTAGAGTCATGAAGGGGTCATTAGAGAGGCTTCAAAAAGCCTATAACACCATTACCTTGTTTATGTTATATGGTTTTGTATATGTGTTGGCTCTTTACATTTCCTCCATGAACTTAAGGTATAAATGTGATTTGTAAGTGATTATCTCCACATTCTCTTATCCGTGAATAACATACTTTTTATACACATCACACAACTCCCTATGTTCATACATAAATATATCATTTGAAGATTATTAGATGGGTTATGATGTACTCATAGGAAGAGGTAAAACCTCAATCTCTTATTTTGGTATTCCAAGTTTAGGGATTCTATATTTCATAGATCTCTAGGTGACCTTGAGGTTTTTTTTTTTTACAAGTTTTGAATCCCTAACTTTTGCCTTATTACATGTGACTCTATACATCCCCAACATAATCTTGTGTACCCCATTCCCATATTTGTTATATGGTTGCTTGGTTTGGATATGATTGAATAGACAGATAAATATGCTAGATATATGTTTACAGCCATAAAAATTAATTGGTTAATAAGGAAAACATGTAAATGAACTAAAGATTCATCTAAAGGTCGAACCTTAAATTTAGGTGATCTTAATGCATAATACTTTTTGGTCATATCCAACCCCTGAACCCAAATCTTTGATGAAGTGATGACGTGTTGGGCCTTCTAAAGACTAATTTAGACAAATACCCTTCATCACTCGAAATTTTATTCTAAATAAAGTTAGATGGCAACTCTATTCTAGTTTTAACGTATTACCAAATTATTACCCCTTAAAAGTCCCCTATTGACCTTTTTACATTTGCCTTAGGCTTGACCTATCGAGAAGCCCATCTTTAGGATCGCTTAATGATCCTCACATACTGCCATTCTTAGAGGTCACATAAGTCCCTTCGGTCCTGCATTGGTTAATAAAAGTTTAAAAGCCATAAGTAAGGTCCACTTGTTTAAGAGCATCCCCAATTTTAAGGTTTACATAACCTTATGTCTTCCTTTTATGTGATTGTTTTTGTGTTCAAAGCCTTTTATTTCTAAAAATTATCATTACTTGATTCACTCCCTTTTAAAGCCTCTTAAGACAATAGTATGGAAAATATTTTATTATTTTTTATAGGATTATTATATCAGGTTTTGGCCATTTTATGTGAGTAAGAGATAATAAATTTTTTCGGTTTAGTTACCCAAGATGGGTTAACTCGAACTCTATTTAAATTGAAAAAAGGAATAATAACTTCCTTATAATAATTACTTTAAATAAACATTTAAATGCCTTGGTATAACTACATATGACTATTAGGCTTTATTTGTTCATAGTTATTTAATGATATTTAAGCTTGATTAATGTTAAACTATGTTTAAATTAAGTTATTTTGAATAAAGTTATGTTATTGCTCACATTTAGATGCTTTGTAGGTTTTTTAACAAGTTTGCGATAAATTAGGACTAAACTAGGTGAAGATAGCAACTTTAAAGACCAAGCAAAAATTTGGACATGTGAAGGAGGAATGTTGGCTATTTCGCCTGTGACTAAAGTCGTGAGATGACTTTTATAGGTAATAATATGATATTGTGCTTGTGTCTTGAGCATTCTACAAGCCACATTTTAGCTCTTTTGAAGGGGTATAGAAAGCCAACACTTAGGATTTTCTGAAAAGAGAATAGGGGGCGAAAAGAAACCTTTTGAACATGCAAAAAAAGCATTTTTAGGAGAAGAAAATGAGGAGAAAAAAGCTTTAACATAAGATCAAGTACAAAAGCATTAGAGATCATTAGATCACGGAAGAAGAAGAAGAGGAGATTCATCAAGCTATTTGGGAGATTTCATTTTCCTTCTTCTTATTCCTATTTGCTTTATCAAAGATGATGTTATTGATTTTGGATTTGTCTTGTTTTGTTAGTATGTTAAGCTAGATCTTTGATCTAGGACATTGATGTAGCCATGGATAATAATTGATTAATTTATGGTTATGTTGGGTTTTTATTCTTTTGTAAGTGAATGATTCTTGAACCTAATGCTTGTGATTTCTTGATCACTAATTACATGATTATGTTGGGTTTTTATTCTTTTGTAAGTGAATGATTCTTGAACCTAATGCTTGTGATTTCTTAATCACCAATTATGATTTGTGTTTCCTTTATAAATAGAGGGATTATAAATTGAAATACACCTAGAATCAATCCCCTTTGTTTAATTAACGAGTATAGATACCCACTTAACCTAGATCTAAAGCAGTAATGCTTTTCTAGTTCACATTGAGAGATGGATCTCGAGAAATGATCAAAAGTTAATTAACTACTCAAGAGAGAGGACTTAATCATTATTGGGACAATTGAAAGTTCCAATCCTTAATACAATATAATATTGAATGATTAATGATTTCATGACTTTTCATTGGTGATATCAAGTGTCCTATGTGTTTTATCGCAAGGCTTTCTTTCTCAATTACTTTTGCCTTTTTGCCATTGAATTGTTAGTTTACTTTATTTTTATTGCATCAATAGTTTAAATCATATCTTAAGTATTTAGTTTCCAAATAAAAATATTATCATCATATTTCAATAATTATTGTCCTCGTCTCTATGGACAATATCTAAACACACCCATATGCACTATATTACTTTGATCACTATCCTCTTAAGGAGTTTAGCAAGTTTAACACTTGTTATAAGTGGGTTAAAAGAATATTTTAGATGAGAGAAGCTAATAAGTGAGCTTAAGCTTATTCATTAGTTTAGAATTGAACCCACATCAGTTAAAGAATGGAAAGTTTGATATCTATCTGAGATAACCAACTATTAGTTTTTGTAATAAAAAATAGAAGCCATATATGTGACTAAAGGGAAGACAACTCTTTTAGAGTAAATTCCTTCTCCTTTGATCATTCTTTATATATGAGTAAGAATATATTAAAAGGCATTCGGATTGTAGAATTAAATGTTCTTCCTTTTGAGTGCATAAGTAATCCATATTTTTTAATTCTTCTATTTTTTGATTGAATAATTGGCTAAGATATGTACTAAAGTTCATTAATTTATTATATATTAAATAAATCAATGAAAGGCATCTTTATTATTAGTATATTACCTTTATGTAATAAGTTAATTTAATTAATTAATAGTAAAGATAGAGTGGATGAAATAAATGTACTTCATAAAGGTAGTTATAATACGACATACCTATTCCATCAAAGTATTATTCCAAATTTATTCTTAGTCAATGTTCTATTAAGATTAGATATTAGTTAAATTGTTGAGACTAGTACATGTAATATTCTTTTCTTAAAGGTTAAGGAAGTCATTGATCCTATAGGAATAAGTATGTCAAATATTTGAAACTAACATAATTGAGCACCAATTCAACCCCCCTTCTTGGTGTCTAAGGCTAACAAGTGGTATCAGAGCCTGATCTCACTAAAAACTTTAATTGGGTGAGTAAAGATCATGACACAAGAAGGAATCCACTCACACTTCAAGCCTTACTTTGATGGAGCTAACTATACTCATTGGAAGTATATGATGGAGATCTATCTTGATACAGATGTGGTGGATCTTTGGGATGTTGTGGTTAAAGAATGGAAGCCACCCACCACAGTGGTGGATAGGAGTGAAGAACTCATTCCTAGAGAAGAATGGGTTGAAGCACATAGAAGATCAAATGGCAAGAACAAGAGAGTCATGGCAATTCTTCTAAGCTCTCTCTCAAGAGAAGAGATTGGAAGAGTACAACATTTCCAAATAGCCCATGGGATATGGAAAGATTTGGAGAACTATCACGAAGGCACCACTTGGTGAAATCCAACTGGCTAAAGATGTATGTGATGGAGTAGGAGTTGTTCATGATGAAGGAGGATGAGAGCATCACCCACATGACCAATAGACTCCTAGCAATCATTACCAACATGAAGAAGTTGGGCAGGATTCTCATAAATCATGAGGTGTTCCTCCTTGCCATCTTCTACATTTTGCTAAATTTGAAGATACCCAAGAAGAAGAAGGCAATAAAGAAGTTAAGGAATGAGAGATGAAGTAGAAGGCGAAGATAATGAAAAAGGAGAAGAAACTTCTAGAGATGATGATGACTCTCCAATCTTCTAGAATAACATTTCTTTCTATTTTCTCTTTGTTTTACTTATGTAATTCACCAATCCAGCTTCACAACTTCAAAACTCATGCATTTATTTTTGCTTAGGATCAATCTAAGTTGTCAAAATCAAAAAAGGGGAGATTATTGGACTAGGTTGATTTAACCTAAGTCATGAACCTCTTTTTATCCTGACAATAGAGATTGATCAACTCTAATGCTTTCATTTAGTGTTGTTTTACAAATTATAAGTTATATTTTTTCATTGGAAGTTGGATGGAGTTCAAAATCTCCAAACTTATAAAGATCGCACCAATTCGTAATATGTGTATGGTAAATCGCAACCATAAATCAATCATAAGAAAGGATGAAGTTAGGACAGAAGAAATTACGGGCTATCTTGCTATCGCGAACTAGGCAAATATTGCCAAGCCTTAGTCATAGAAGAATTCGCATTGAGTATCATGTCTTAGTTGTGATCACAACTTTCATAGTGACAAAGGAGGGAATCAAAGCCACAACCACAGCATGCTAAGTGTCCCAAGTGTCTGTTCAAAGATAAAAAATCGAGAGGGCAAAGCAACCACCACTAAAGCAGTTGAAGTTTCCTCTTCAAACAGAGGCATTTGCGGTCTCAATCGCGCCTAAGGCATTGTTATCTCACGACCGTGACTTTTGTAAGTGGTTAGAACACAATGACTATATTTTCCTGGATGACCAACAGAAAGCTGACACATGGACTAGCCGTTAGACACAAATAGGGTTTTTTGCCAAAATTTTCAACTCCTCTATGGAAATTAGAAATTTACGATCACGAAAAGGTAGTAGCAACCGCGACTTCAACCTGACAAGCAATTAATGTTGAATCTGCCTAGCACATCTTAAAGATTTGTTGATAGTTTTAGCCCAACATCTCTTTG
The DNA here is from genome assembly GCA_949677035.1 of Omphalea diandra. Lineage (NCBI taxonomy): Eukaryota > Viridiplantae > Streptophyta > Magnoliopsida > Malpighiales > Euphorbiaceae > Omphalea > Omphalea diandra. The sequence goes on from CATIWR010045323.1 coordinate 8,650, forward strand.
GTGGATATGAGTTATAAATACTCCACCAAACAAATGTAAATGCAAGGGAATTCATTAATTTGTAACCATACTCTTATTAATATGCTACTCATTCTTTCAATCTTATTTATGCTCTAGTGATTGTTTTGTGTGAGCAATAAACACCATTATAAGAGGTTTTAGTGTCAGCCTTGAAACCACTTGTGAGAGGTTTTAATGTGAGCTTTGAAAACACTTGTAAGAGGTTTTTTGTGTGAGCCTAGAAAACACAAGTTGTGATAGTTTAGTGTGAGCTTGGAAACACCTATTAAGTTGAGTGAACACTCAATTGTTGAGAATTGGAGAGTGGATGTAAGGTTAGTTAACACTTGAACCACTATAAACACTTGTGTCAACTTCCTTCTTCTCACACTCATTTTCTTAAACACATTAATCCTCCTTTTAATTTTTAAATTGAGCACCAATTCAGCCCCCCTTCTTGGTGTCCAAGGCTAATAATTTGCTTCCAAAAGCATGAAGATAGGACACAAATAAGGCTCATGGTGTAATTCAGCCCAAAACTCCCTAGATCGATGAATTGAATTCTCGCATGTTGAAGTAAGTATATAAGAAGTCTTCTTATAATAAAACTAATGTAGTCAATTTCATTCCTTTTGAAGGATGTTACCATGAAAAGCTAAGTCTTTAATAAAGCCAACATAGGTGACAAATAAAGTCAATAGTCATAGCAAAAGCCATCATTATCATCTAAGGATAAGGAATTGGATGGATATGCCCTTAAGGAATTTTAAGTGTGAGTTGCTACAATTATCCTGGACAAACATAAGCTACAATAAAGAAGCAACTAGTCTCAGTGACACTTGGACATGTCTTTGGTCTTTCTTAATGCTTTGCTCGTAAACTTATGAGACTCTATAGCTTTTTACATAGATGGTCTATATAGTTCTACCAATAAGCTTCCTTTTTACCACTATAAGAGAGATTGTGAGGACTATGTATGAGGATAAGTACAGAGATGAAGGGTACTCATAAAGGCATCATGGGCCTTATAAGAAGTTTTAAAAAGGCAGTCTTTGTGGCATCAAGGTAGTATTCTAATTGCTTAGTTGTGCTGCAAGGAAGTTATGCATAGAAAATAGGAGATTGTGCAAGTATAATGATATAAGAGTAAAAGGCAATACCTTATTACTAAGGAAAAGTCTATATATGTGACAGTCTTAGAGTAAAGGACATTAGATGAGTGGTGTTAATGTTAGACTGAGCTAAGTGATTTGCCTAGATAGACCATGAGTAAAGCAATAAATGGTAAGAAAGTTTGAGATGTCTCAATGAATAATGCCTAATAGAAGTCCAATGATAGGTGAAACATAGAACCATGAAGGTACGCCCTTTATGGCATGAATGTTAGAAGGCCCGCCTCTTATGGCCTTATAGAGAAGCTATTGTTCCATGAACCCCACTTATATACCCTAGCAACGTAAGATTATGGCCTAAAGCAGAAATAGAATCAACACCCGTCAGACCTCTAACCTAGTGCATTAACATTAATGGATCCTTCAGCAGTCCATGGCTAGCTGCCCCTTTTTCCTACTTAGAGATGTTCTCATGCCTATTTAGACCCACCAAAGGTGCCACTGTGTCCTAATGCTCATAAAAAGCAAACATGTAGTTGAGCCATGCATCATAATCACCTTATGGTGTAGTCTCCACTTACAAAGGAAGCAAATAAGTGAAGAAACCTAAGTATGTGGATATGAATAATTTTTATTAAACTACTATGTGTTTTGTTTCTTTCTAGGCCCTTAACCATATCAAGAGCTAAGGTCTCCAATATTGTCTAATGAAGATGTAAATTATGAGTTCTAGCTTTTTCGAATGTTTTCCTCAAGTATAAAGCACAAAAGTGTGAATAGTATTAGGAGTTACAATTCTAAGGCCAAATAAAAAGTCATGTTCACATATCCATACTGAGAGGAGAAAGGGAGAAGAGCAAAAAGGAAGGCAATACATGCAAGATGATGATAGTAACGACTGAGTCATACCACTATGATTCCTAAGTAGCTACTAATAGTTGTTACTCCATGCATAGTCAGATCCATCTAACAATGTAAGAGAAGTGGTAATATTGCAGTTAAACCAAGATATGACAACCAAGTTCCCCTAAGGTGGCAAAAAGAGCATAAGTACAAGTGTTTAAGGCATCAAAAAACAAGTATGGTGCCAAGTAGATGGATGGAAAACATCAAGTTAATTGATCCATCTTAACCTCTTTTATTGCTAGTTGTTATAGTATGTAAGGCCTCATAAGAGAATAGGCTTGGAGACTTTAATGGAAGTATGAACTTAGGCAACCGAATAATGTACTTCTTCTCTAAGGATAGAATGAGAGTGTATGAAGGTCAGTCAAATGGGATAGCGTCCCCTAAATAAGTAAGGTTGATGGTTATTAAAAATAATATTGAGTTATCAGGTTAATGGTAACCTCATCAGTATAAAGATTAAATGTGTGAGTAGTGTCCATCCACCACTCTTAACATATTGTCATATCCATTGCATCAAACTTGAGCTGAATGATAAAAGAGGTATTGATGAATCTAACTGCTATATGCCTTTAGATCATTCTTAGGAGTTCAGTATACCACCACCTCATCATGCGCATACTCTTTCCTTCTTCGAATAATAAGAATCAAGCTAAGAAGAGAAATGTATATCCTAGAGCTTAGAATGGAGTAAAGAAGAATAAATATGGCAAAAGGATAATGGGCAAAATGGATAAAGATGGCCATCTTTAAAATAGTAAGGTGTAAAAGATCAGACTATGGGGATCATAAGGGATTTACTAAGGCCATTATTATTACAACTTCTACATTCCTGGGGGCAATTAAGGAGCATTAAGGCTAGGTGAATTGGCAAAGTCTTAATGGATTGTTATATCCTTTTTAGTATCCTCAATGTTTGGCTTTTACTATTTTTTACCAGTTATATCTATTCTTTCATCATTACATTATTTTCCTAGCTTGTTACATAATAAAGCTAATATAAGAAAAAAGGCGATCAAGATTTTATGCCATAAAGCTACACAAGAATAAAATAGAGAGAAATGGTTTAAACCCTATGAGAGAAAAAGCAAGGGAGGATGGACTATAACAATTGCAAAGAGAGAGATAAGAAAAGATGACAGAGAAGACATATATAGAGATAGGTCAAATATGAAGCCTTTAAAAAAGGGACATACTAGCCAAGGAGATAAAAGCCCCTACATGGATAAACACTCGACTAAGAAATGATACTTTGAAAAATGAATAATGAACCACATATATAGAAAAACCTCCAACCACAGCCTAGTGCATATTTTGAAACTCTAAAGTGCAACCAAATGCACCTTCTAACTCAACTACAAATACTCGAAAAGGAAGGGAAGTCGACTGGCTGTGGAATTTGGTGAATTACTTGATATGGTCAATTATAGAGGCAAATCAAACTCAAGAAAGATAAGACAACTTTGGTAAAGATCATCCAGTTAGAACTTCAATTACACGGCATAGGCAGTGCCCTTAAGCAAGTTCCAACAAACGGGTGTAGCTAAAAATAGTCATTCCTTATAACCGCTAAAAAGAACTTTAATGTTTGTGTCTACTTCAAAGGGTTGATAAAGAGGAAGGACATTACACAATTCATATCTCGATAAAGGTGATCAGCCAATAAGAGATATTAGTTACATAAAAAGGCCAACAAGTGAGAATGTTTTAGCAATAGGCTAGAAGAGTCAAATGTCACATCAGGAGTCACAAAAGACTTATTAATGATGATAATTGTTAAAAATTTACATGACCTTTGAATGGATTGCTAAGATGTCTAGAAAGGAACAAACAAAGTCTAACATGAACAAGATCAGAAGGGGGCAATTTAGGCACTGTAATGGATTAAAATAGAAACTTGCACCACAAAGATAACATGATAAAGCAAAAGGCCATAAGAAGGACGAAGATCCAAACTACCAATGGAATAATTATACAAAATTCAACTAGGAAGGAAGCCAAAATAAGTAGAGATGAAAAGAGACATATCAACATCAAGCAGGGAAAAATGGGAGCTCACATTAAGTCCAGAAGTTGAAAAGACCAATGAGATTGCCAAGTAGAAGCCTTAGTGAGTTAATAAAATTGCTAAGGAAGGGCAGCTTCAAACGTAATATCCTTTACCATATCCTTTTATCATCTTTTAATCATTTGATTTGCTAATTTACTCCATTTTACCCCTTTATTATTATGACATTATTTTCCAAGCTCGAGTAGAATGAGAATGAAGTCAAGAATAGAGAAGGTACACTCTAAGTTCTGCAAGGCAAAGAAAAAAGGATAGACTGAGAAGGAAGTGAGTCAACCTCTACTAGATATGAAATCAAGAAAGGTGGAGCAAGAAGAGATAGAGTGAAATGATAAAAAAGCGGGAAAAAGCATAAATAAGCCATCATAGCTCCATCAAAACCCTCAAGAAAAGAAAGGTCAACCGACTTGCTAGGAAGAGTAAGACATCGAGTCTAAGCTAAAAGGTTAACCTAATTATGGAGCCAACCATACCACTTGAGGCCTTAGAAAAGATAATGGTCAACTTTAATTGCAAGATGGAAGAAAGGATTGTTGAGGCGAACAAACGGGCCAATGAAATTTTGAAAAGGGTAGAGACCTCTGTAATAGAATTGACAAAAGGAAAGCACCAATAGAGGCACCCTAACTTGTGGTGAATAATCATGATCTATTTGGGATGAAAGAGTTTCATGAGAGCAAGCTTGCCAAGGAAGTGGGAAGTACTACCATTGTTCTAGACAAACCCATGAAGTGTGAGAAAGGAAGCACTTGATTTAATGACTTTGCCAAATATTTTCATGACCATAGATAAACCCAGAATGTAAAGAATTGTTTTGCTCTTATGTGATAGTCATGAAGGCATCAGGGGTCTCGACAGACATTATGTTAGAAATTTTTGAAATCTCATTAGAAGGGTCATGGTCTACACGGAGAGAGTAACTCAAGATGATTGTAAAAGGGCTCTACCTAGAATTAGCATTAAAATCAGAGGAATATTTGTTAGGAACTTTGAGGACCTTTGAGAAGCAGGTTTACAGGCTAAAGAGTTAGAATATGAGTCGAAAAGTTAATATAAAGGAAGAAGAAGTACCTCATCTTAGCTTCGGGCTGAAGGGAATAAAACAGCAGATGTCAACATAGTAAGGACGCCACGACAGTTCATGAATTTAAGGATGCCTCTGTCCAAGGCATTTGAGAGGTTGCAAAAGAAGGGAGTGTTTAAGTCCCTAACACTGACACTACCTCTCTAAATCCATTGCCTAGAGGGTATGTTGCCAATGCCTATTATGTTTTTCATCAAGGTGCAGGTTATAACATCGATGACTACTACAAAATCAAATATGAGATTTAGGATCTCATTGACTGCAAGATGATTATTCCATTAAATGTTAGAAGGCCCAGCATTTGAGGGAACCCTTTTCTAAACTATTGTAATATTTTTCCCCCAAATCGAGGATATTTATTCTAAATTCTAAAATTCTTGAAGAAGTTATTATTACTATTATTGAGGAGGTCTCAAAGGAAGCTATAGTCATTTGCACTATTAATCTTAAGGAAAGCTTAGATGAAGAGATAAAAGAGATGTGAAGGAAGAAAATGATTCAGCTATGAGAGCATAATGATGAAGAGAAAGAAAATTATTAGACTAGGTTAGTCAAACCTAGGTCAAAGGTCTCTTTTGATCTTGACAATGTAGATTGATAAGTTTTAACATCTTGTTTAAATGTTTATTTTGCAGTTTTTAAGATAAGTTTGCATTGGAAGTTCGATGGAAGTCTAAATCTCAAACATTATGTAAGGCATACAAATTTGTGGTTAAGAACCTTAAAATTGTGACCGCGACCACGACCTTGCAATAAGAATAGATGAACTTGATCCAGACGAATTCATGGAGCAAATCGTAACCGCGACCTTACCAAGAAAGACATGATCTTTATACAGTCTAATTTATGGTGACATTCGCGTTCTCAGTCGCGATCATGATTTTAATAGTTGTATAGAGGGAACCAAGTTTGTAACCAAACTTGCCAAGTGTCCAAGATAACTATTGACATATCAAAATTCGTGAGGGTGAAATAACTTTCAAGACTGCGACTTATTTAAGCATTTTCTCCTTACCAAATAGAAGAATTCACGTTCACTATCGCATCCAATAAGAACTTTAATCATGACTGTAACTTATAGTTGGCTGAATGAATGCAATGGCTATTTTTCTTGGAAGACCAATAACAACATGCCATGTGGACTAGCCGTTAGATACAAACAGGGTTCTCCACTATGACTTCATCTTTCTTATATCAAAATGGAAATTCACGATTGTGAAATGCCAGTCCTGATCGCGAAACTAGTCTAGCAGGCAATTAATGCAAAATCTACCTAGTTTACCTTAGAGATTTAGACATAGTTTCTTTGTAACGTCTCTTTGGTGATTATTACCTATAAATACTCCATCAAACAGACATGAATACAAGAGAATAGCATTAAATAAAGCCAAACTTTTGCAATTTTATTTTTCAACATTAAATTCTTTATATGTGATTTGATATTATCAGGTGTAAGCATTAAACACAATTATAATTTGGCTTGAGAGTTAGCTTAGGTTATAAAACTCTTGTATAGGTTAAGTGTGAGTCTTTGGGAAAACACTTGAGAGGTTTTCATGTGTAAGCCTTAAAACATAAGTCGCAGGGTTGTGTGTGAGCCATAAAACACAAAGTTTACAAGTTTGGTGTGATCTTGAAAACAACATTTAGAGATAGTAGAACACCCAATTATGAAGAATTGAGGAGTGGACATAGGGTTCATTAACATTTAGAGCACTATAAAACATTATGTGTTCATCTCTTTTTCTTCTCTTTTAATCTCCTAAATTTATTACCTTCCTTCTAAATTTTTAAATTCCCACCAATTCAACCCCATTTCTTGGTGCTCAAGGGCTAATAAAAATGGATAAATGAGCCATGTAAATGAAATGGGAAGTACTACCCTAACAAGGAGACCCTCAAGGAGTTGAGGGTTGAAAAGAAGACAAATGAACTTGTGAAGAAGAAAGAGGATTACAATCCTATTGTGAAACAATTGAAAAAGATGCCAACCCATATTAGTGTATAGCAGTTGCTCATTACATCTCAAGAACACAAGAGGTTCATGGTTGAGGCTCTGTCTAGCCTAATAATTTTTAGTGAAGCCACTCTAAAAAATGTCATTGCATTGGTGACTCATAAAGGTAAAATCACTTTCTCAGATGAGGATTTTCCATCAAAAGGAAGGGATCACAATCTGGACCTGTTCATTCGAGCTGCGGTAATAGGAAGTTGTATGCCATGTGCGATGGTTGATGATGGTTCTAAGATTAACATTTGCCCATCAAAGTTGTTACACAAGTTTGGATTGTCTAAGAAAGATTTGGGAGCTTATGACAGTGTCATTCGAGCTTATGATGACAGTAGGAGGCCAGCTTCGAGTGTGTTCAAAGCCTTGGCCAAAATGGGCATAGTAAAGACAATGGTGGAATTTACAGTCTTAGATATCCCAATCGACTTCTCACTTTTATTAGAAAGATCATGGTATCACATATTAGGTGGTTTGCCTTCTGTTATTCACCAAAAGTTAAGATGCACAAAAGCAGAGATTGCAACTATCTGTGCAAAGGTTTGGGAAATTGTATTAGTTTTAAGTATGACAACCCTATGCAAGAAGGAGTGTTGAAATAAGGACATTAAGAGAACAAGTAAGCAACTCAAGGAATAAGCTCATGTCAAGACTGAGACCCTAAAGAACCAACAAGAAAAGTGAAGCCTATAAAACACTATCAAGCTTGATGATCTTGTATCCTTTTAGCATCCTTGAAGCACATGAGTACCTTATTCATTTTCATTTGATTGTTTATCATCACAGCACTGTTCAAAGGAGGAACCTAAAAAGAAAATAAAGTGTTAAACCAAGAGGAAAGCTTAAGTGAAATTTAAAGAATCAACAAGGGAGAAAGTAAGAAAAGTTAGAAGACAAGAAAATAGAGAAGTCAAAGAAGGCAAAATAACATAGCAAAATCAAAGAGTCACGACAAAGAGAGAAAAGTTAGAGAGTGAGAAAAGATAGTGAGCAAAGCCAAAAGATACCAAAAGAATGATGCCAAAAGGCAAAATAAACATAACCAAAAGAGATACTAGAGGGCAAAATAAGGAAAACTCAAGAGAAAAGTTAGATGGCATAAATGAGAATGCTAAAGCATAAGCCTAAGAAAAGAAGAAGAAATCTTAGTACTTGTTAGAAGTTTATCAAGAAGCTTAGTATTTGCTAGATGGCTATTAAGGAGATCAACTCCAGTACTTATTAGAAAGCTACTGAAAGAAGATATTTAACCTTGGTACTTGCTAAAAGTCTGCTAAAGAGATAAACTCTAATACCTACTAGAGGGCTTTTGGAAGGTGAAAACCAAGGTACTTATTAAAGGGTTGCCAAGAATCTTAGTACTTGTTAGAGGATTGCTAAGGAGGTCAACTTCAACTTCTAAATGGCTACTAAAAGGTGAAAACCAACCTTGGTACTTGCTAGAGGCCTACCAAAAATATTAGTACTTGTTATAAGGCTATTAGAAAGATCAACTCCAATACCTGTTAGAGGGCTGCTAAAAGGTGAAAACCAACCTTGGCATTTACTAGAGGGTTGTTAAGAAGCTTAACTCCAGTACTTGCTAAATGATTGTTGGAAGATGAAATTCAACGTTGGTACTTGCTAGATAGCTGTCAAGAAGCTTAGTACTTGTTAAAAGGCTACTAAGGAGATCAACTCTAGTAGTTGTTAGAGGGTTACTAGAAGGTGCAAATCAACCTTGGTACTTGCTAGAGGGCTACCAAGAAGCCTAGTACTTATTAGAAGGTTGCTAAGGAGATCAACTCCACTACTTGTTAGAGGGTTGTTGAAAGGCAAAATTTAACCTTAGTATTTAATAGGGGGCTGCTAAGGAGATCAACTCCAATGCTTACTAGAGTATTGTTGGAAGAAGATATTTAACCTTGGTACTTGATAGAGGGCACCAAGAAGCTTAGTACTTGTTAGAGGGCTGCCAAGGAGATTAACTCCAGTACTTACTAAAGGGCTATTGAAAAGTAAAAATCAACCTTAGTACTTATTAAAGGGTTATCAAAAAGCTTGGTACTTCCTAAAGGGCTATTAAGAAGCTTAGTACTTGCTCGATGAGCTACTAAAAAAATTGTATCCTTTCGTATCCTTTATCTAGTGTTCAAGTTTGTAACTAATGCTTTGTTGTGTCTTATCTAATAGTCATTTCTCAAATGATGTTTTCCAAGCCCTACAAAGCAAAGAGAAAATTATTAGCATTGGATTTTAGGACTTAGGATGCAAGCCCAATGATGAAAATCACTAAACCTATCCCCAAGATGCAAAGGGAAAAAGCCAAAGGAAAAGAAACAAAATCCTAGAAGACCTTAAAAAACCTAAAGCCAAGCCTAAAACCAACCCAAAAATCAAAACTAAACCTAAAATTAATCTTGCTCAGAGGCATGTACATCCTACTAAATAAAGATGTACAACCCATCCTAAAACAAGGATGTATAACACATAAATAGGGTTGTATAGCCCTCCTTAAGTATGTATAACCCTACCCTAAACTCTAATGTTTAAAACCTTCTGGAATTGGTCACCCTTTAAACCCAAGGGCTACAAAACCCTATCAGAGCGTTGTACAACCTATTCTTAGTTGTTCAGCCTATGTGTAACCCTAATTCCAGTACATTCACCTCCTTCTCCATGATTGGATGCGTCTATGGTGTAACCAAAACTATTTATGGTACTGTACACCCATCCCATACTTATAAATTTCCCTCTCATTTGAAGAGGAAGGAGAGGCTTGGAAACCTTAAGGTTACTCTGCCAAAATCACTTCTCAAACCACACTTGACATAGAAACCCTAGACCTTAACACACTCCCATCACTTCTAAGGTAGAGTTAGTCTAAACTATTCACTTTTGTGGATTCCTTAAGTATTTTGGAGGATATTAAATACCTTGTGATCCTCTAAGGGCATAAAAACACACAAAGGCATCCACAACCCCTTATTTCCCCCTCTTTTCTTCTTCTCCTTCTTCTTTCTTTTTCTATTTTCCAAAACCTAGTATTTGGGGGTTGTCTAACCTTTGTATAGGTTATACAACCAACCTTTTTAGATTGAACAACCCTAAGAATAGGTTGTACAACCCTAGTTTCTTAGGCACAGATTTGTGAAACCCCTTTTCTTCTCATTCAAAATTCTTTTATTAAAGGCATTCTCTTATGTTTTTTATTACTCCAGTGGAAGAATAGATTAAGGCTAAATACTCAAGGACCCATATTCACTTCAAAATGAAGTCTTGATAAGTTTACAATGGTTTTCATGGTTCTATCCATCTTAATATTCATGCTTTCTAATGTGGATCCAATAATGGTTTTTAGTTCTATTTGGATCATTTTAGATCAGTGACCAAGTCAAAAACTTAAGTTTTCTACGATCATAAGAGTCTTTTTTATCATTATGTTTTTGTTTAGAACATATGAATAGTGTTTTGGCTTTTAATCTCCGTCATTCTCATGTTGTATGCTAACGCCATATGGTTAGTGGTACATATGGATGTCATGCTCTTGTAGACTACATAGGGTGAGGATTCATCAATCCTATGATCCCTCTTATAATGAGTTTTTGCCTTAAGCCATTAAACATCCTTTAAATGCCTTATATTGCATGCTTACTTTTTCATATGTTCATGATTCATGCATTTATTTTCTATTGTTTTCTGATTTTATGATGTTGGGATGTGTTGCCATAGACATTAGATATATGTTTAGGGACTTTGACTTTGGAGATGTGGTAAGATAATTACTATGGACTTTTTTACCTCCTTTTTAATTCTTGTCATTTTGAGTAGATTTAAGGGTTGTTTTCTTTCCATCTCACCTATATTTTATGGACTAATTTGTATTCATTTTACCAGTTACAAAAGCTAATTAATGAATGCTTTTTATCTATTTAAGTTCTTCACATGATAACCCCACCATTTGGATATGTATCCCCCATACCCACTTTGTATATATGATTTATTGCTTTTTTACATCTTGCATATCATTCATGCATTACATACTTTATTGTTATGGTTGATGGCTTGTTTAGATGGATGTGCCTAGGTGAATAAATGGAAAATTGATTAATAAAGGAAAAGTATAAACCATTGATTACCCGAAGGTTGGATCTTTATATTTGGGTGACTTGAGGGTGCCTAATCTCTTCCCTAAGTCATACCCAACTCCCAAACCTGATCTCTAATGGAGTGAAGATAGATTGGACCTTCTAAATGGCTTAGATAGACTCAAAATTTGTCCTTGCTTGGATTATTATCTCGACCAAAATTAGGTGGTGACTCCATATTTCATCGAAGGATGGTACTAATGTATCGTCTTGCCTTGGTGGGGGGGGGGGGGGGGGGGGGGGGGGGGGGGGGGGGGGGGGGGGGGGGGGGGGGGGGGGGGGGGGGGGGGGGGGGGGGGGGGGGGGGGGGGGGGGGGGGGGCGGCGGGG
>CATIWR010045355.1:0-31843 GCA_949677035.1 Omphalea diandra
CCTAATCCTCATATGCTCCTTATACTTTTAAATAAGCTCTAAAACACCATTATTTATGGTGTTATAACATGTACACAATATAAGGTAAATTTTCATGCAACTATACAAACATTACATATATGTTCAAGTGTCCTAAATGCAACGATGCAAATGTCTTCGTCATGTTTACCCAATTCACATATCTAAATCATCATTTATCTAATGCATATGTTCATGTGAGAATGTTAATGAATGAGATAGTGATTTTACAATCCGTTCCCAGCCTAATCCAATAAAATTACAGGAATACCATTATAACCTTAAAACTGAAAATGAATGAATGAAATAAGTAAACCAAGCTAAAATACTAAGAAAGCCAGTCCAAAATACTAGAATGACTACTAGAATGCAATTTCACCTTCAGACCATTGTCAAAATGACTATCAAAATGTAAAATCACCTTCAGTATTGGCCAAAGGGCTGCTGAAGCATCATTTAATTCTAATACCCATCAAAATGACTACCGTAGTGTATTTTCATCTTCAACATTTGCTTAATGGTTGCTAAAGCAATGTTCATCTCTAATACTTGCTATAAAGACTATCAATGCATTGTTTCACTTTCAATACCTACCAGAGGGCTATTGTAATAATGTTTAGAGAGCTTCCATGAAGCTTAGCATATACTAAATGACTGCTACATACTCAAGCGCTATTAGAAGGAAGTATTTAATCTTGGTACGTATTAGAGATCTTCTAAGAGGCTTAGTATCTACTAGAGGGCTACTATGATGATAATATATCCTAATACCTACTTGAGGGTTGTTAGAATGAAGTATTTGACACTAGTACTTGTTACAGAGCTACTAGGAAAGTTGGTACTTGCTAGAGGGTTGCTATGAACCTTAGCATTTACTTGAAAAGCTATTAATGAAATTGTATCCATTCATATCTTGTTTCTAGTGTTTGCATTCAAAACTAATGCTTTGTTGTGTCTTAATTAATGATCATTTCTCAAATGGCATTTTCCAAACCCCATAATGCAAAGAGACAAATGTAAGCACTAGATTTTAGTTCTTTAGGATATAAGCCCGATGATGATAAACTACTTCAATTATTCCTAAACAATAGGGGATACATCACATAAGAAAGGAGAAAAAAATTACATGAAGCCCTAAATGAAACTAACCTTTCTTCATGTTAAACTTTGAAAACCATATAAAGGAGTAAGGCGTTCATTATCCATCTAACTTCTAATGTCTATGCAAATGTTTATAAGCCTGTACAAACTTCTCCTGAATCCCATAAAAAATGATATTCTAAATAGTTGATCATTAAATCCTAGAGGGCTATACAACTAATCCCAAGTTATACAACCATCCACATGGCTATATAGATATCTTGTAAACCCTATTCTCTAAAAAATTCATTGTTCTTATCTGTGAGACGTTTAGGATTAAGTGCAATTTGAGCCATTAAGCTCAGATGCACTTTTTTTACTTCTATAAATGCCCCTCTTATTGAAAGAGAGGGAGAGGATTGGAAAACCTAAAGAAACTCTACCAAAATCACTGCATGAACCCTAAAATCTCACTTTTTGCATAAAAAACACAAATTTAATACCTACACAAAGGATAAACCAAGAATTTTCATCACCTTTTGCTTTGTTTTCCTTAGTATTTGGAGGATTTTTCTCAGACTAAAGAGCCTTTGATGTCAAGAAACATAAAAAAAAACATCTAAGGACTAATCCCCTTTCCCTTATCTTCTTCTCCATTTTCTTCTTTTTTTCCTAAAATATACAGTCTTAAAGGTTTATACAAACCTGCATTGTGTATGTATAGACCCTTAAAAGGACTGTGCAAACCATTAGTTGGTTTATACAACCTCTTTTCACAACTCATAAGATCCTTATTCCATCTTCACTTCATGCTTATTTTTTGAGTTATGATGATCCTTTAATGGCTTTAGAATCTCCTATAATAAAAATGGGGTAGGTAACAATGCATATGACCCCTTTTCTTCATTTTAGATAGTAACAAAATCTAAAAAATATGTTTTAGTGTGTCAAATCTCTTTACTTTTATGTTTTGTTCACCTCTTGTCTTATGAGTTTTGGATTACATTCATGGAAATATGATAAGGAAAGGGCTATCACCCTTTAGTTCTCTCCATTTTAGTACCCATTCATGTTAATCATGAATATTTGTGCTCTTTAGTCTTTACTTCTAAAAGAAGAGGTTGACTAACTAACTAGTATGTTCATCTTTTTCTCCACTTTATTTGGGTCATCTCATGCCCTAATAGAAGAGGGCATAATATCTTAAGATCCTATCTCATCTTTTTTTCCTCATGTGTTATGTGATAAACTGAGGAGATCTCCTTTAGGACTTTTAGCTATCTTTTCATCTTTATATGGCACCCTAGCATTTCAATGGCTAAAGATGGATTGAATGATGTGCTAATATGAATAGCTCTTTTAGAGGACTTTTGGGTGAGAATTTGAGGCCTAATGATTCCCATGTTCACACTTATGATTCTTGCCTAAGGTCCATTGACCTTCATATGAAATACACTCGATTGATGTTTTAATTACTAATATTGTTTGATGTCATCCTCGCACTCATGTTTTATGTCTAATTGAGCCCATTTTGTTTCATTTAATATGACAAATGATGGACATAAAAAATAACTTAGACTCCTTAATAATATGCATGGGACATTATGGACATGTTAGGATAAATTCCTCTCCCTTAAGATGTCATGGCAATACTTAACTTAGGTTATTTGTAACTTAAGGGTTTTAAGCGCTATATTGGTTCTCTTTTGGTTATGATTTAAGACCAATATATGCTTCATTTTGCAAGATACAATGCCCCTTTGATACATGTTTATAATTCATTTAGATCTTTACATGTAAACCCTTATTACACTTGCATATGTTTCCCCACCCCTAATGTTTATAATTTATTAATGATAAGAATGACTTAAGGCATGGTAGATGAATTAAATAATGTGACTAAAATTGTAATTGTGAACCAAAGATACCTAAAAGCTGGATTTCTGAATACGGGTGATTTAGGGGTTCCTAATCTTTTCCCCATGTTGTGCCCAATTTTTGAACTTAATCTTTGATGGGGGTGAAGATGGAATAGGCCTTCTAGTTGACCTATTATTCTCAGAATCCATCCCCACTCAAAATTTTGTCCCAACTCAAGTCAAGTAGTGACTCCATTCAATATAAGAGTAATATCAAACTATTGCCCATTTTGGTCCTCCATTGACCATTTAACTTTCCATAAGGGGTTTAAACATCATAAAGCCTAAGTAAGAATCCATCAATGATCCAAACATGTGATGGGGTTATACCAATGTATGACCCCCTTATGCTTTTGACCTCTCTAATGATGGATAAAACATGAGCTCATTCAAGCATAACCATAGAACTAAAGTGCTCACACACCCCCATATGCACCTCCATGTAAGAAGGTAGTATGCAACTTTAAGAGGGATTGCAAAATATACATAGCCATGTATCAATTTTTATAGACATGCATTATTATTAAGTAGAAACTTGGCTTCTTATTCCACTTTAATTACTTCCTATTTCACTCTTACAAGGTTTTTATATTATGCTATGATTAAGAACACTATAAAAAGAGGTTAGGGCATATGAATTTGATCATTTAATAGAGGAAAGAATTCAATAGAAAAGGAACACAAGCCATAAAGAAAGGAGCTTAGGAGCAATAAGAGATCAAAGAGCAATCAAGCTTATAACTTAAAGGATTGTATATCATGTCTTCCATATAAAATAGTTTGATTATTTTTGCTTATATTAGAAACTAATTTTTTCTTAGCCAAGATGTAGATGGACCTTGCTTAACTGATTATGATTTTCTAAGTCTTTTTAGTTTTATTCATATATTATGTTAGCAATTATTATGAACTTATTATTATTGATTGACTAGCCATTAATCATACTTAATTTTATGAATCAAATATTAAAAGATGTTTTTCATGAAACGAATCTTTAATAATTACCTTAATCTTTTTTATGTTAAGACTTTAATACATTATTGTTACCACTATAGTCTTATTATGTTTGATGATTGGATGATTAATTATTGTGTTAGGAGACTTTTAGCTAAACATGTTATTGTATGATGATTGATTCTTAGGAAAGATTAATTAACAACTTAAATGACCTAATAGTAACACTAGATGAGTAAACTAATTAGATAAAAGATTAGAAGCCATAATAAGTTAGCAAGTGAGTTGAACCCCTAGTTATTTTCTTATCTTAACATTTTTCTTGCAAGTAACTTATCCATAATTATAGTAGGTTTAATGCTTTTAGTTTTTAGTCTAAATAATCTTTTGAATTTAGGTTTCTAGATAATAGAAGAAGCAAAAATCTTAGTGCTTATTATGCAATCCTTATAGGAATAACATGCATACTTATCTCCCCCTCAAACAAATCTCCCTAAACCTTGGGGTCATGAGAGAGATACTTAATCGCCAAAATCCAAAAATACAAATTTAATTGAACCAAAATCAAATAAAGATCCTAAAAAAAAAAATATAAACTGTTATATATAATCAAGATTAATTCATGAATACATATGCATATACAACTCCCAAAAAAAATTATCTCCTTTTAATTTACAATTACTGTCCCTCTTATTTTAAATAAAATTATGGCATATCCTAAAAATCTCTCTAATGCTCTATCTCGCACCACTTTTCAAATAAAATTTATCCAAATCAAGTGTAACCCTAAAGTCATAAGAAAAATGAGATATCACATAATGAAGGAAACATGTAGATATGAAAGCAACATAATGAAAAAAATAAAATGTTGCATTTGTGAAAATTCATATTACTAAATGAAGCATGCATAACAAATCTCCCTAAAATTATGCATATATCAACCAAATTAAGAGTAAAGAGGGTGTATAAAGGAATACTTTACAATTTTTGGTATGTCAAGATACCATTTTATCTTTTTAAAGATTTGTATTCCTCTAATCCATCAATCTCAATTCATCTTGAAATTTTCAATTTTGTGCACTTGTTAGAGAAGTTCTTAACCTACAAATCAAACTTTTTTGGTACCTGTTTCTCTTTAGGTCAATGGGGTTAAAAGCTAATACATTTTCATCATTCAGCCTTGCATAACATAAGTATACATTATGGTCTAAATTTTTATAATAGAAGCACTAACAAATAAATGCTTTATTAGGTCCTTGAGTGGAGTGGTCATGAGATGACTTTCTTAAGGATTGAGACCTGGGAATAGGGTTATATGCATTTCTATTAAGCCTTGGTCATTGAGACCTATGCATGTAATCATGATATTATTCTTGAGGCCTAAAATGTTTACGTAAGCTTCTATGATCATGCATATGTATTTTTTGTGATTGCATTCTAGAATATGAGAAAGTATGATCATGTGTAATTTGTCTTGTAAGTGCATATTATTTTACCTTCTTAGCTTATAAGATGCATACATATAATCATGATTAGCCTTTTGATAAGACTTTATAACATATGCATGTGCTTGTTTTTTGGCCTTAGACTTTTGTACTTTAGGCTTTGCATTAGCATTAGTCTTTTATGAAGGGATTTGTGACCTAGCACCTTAAGGGCTAGGTGTTCTATCATATTCAACCTTTACAAACAAATTCTTAAGCTTTTGTATTTGGGGTCTTGCATTAGCATTAGTCTTTTTGTGAAGGGATTTGTGATCTAACACCTTGAGTGCTATTTGTTTTATTATGTTTAGCCTTAACAAATAGAATATTACAAATTAAGCAAAAGGTATATGCATAATTGTATTCTAATCTATGTTTCACATTAGCATTTTGAAAGCCTAAAATTGAATCAAATTTTCCTTTTTCTTTTGTACATTTTGAAATGGAGTTCTTTAAATTCAAAGCTTTATTTTTTCAAACTCTCATTTTGTTTATAAAGAGCTTTACAAATTTTTCTTTTCAAAAATTAACTCTTCATTTTTTTTAAATTATCAATTTTAGTTTCAAAAATCACCTTTCATTCAATTTAAGAAAAGTTCATTATAAGGTAATTCCTATTTTTCATTTTTTAAACATTCAACTTATTTTAAGAATTTTATTTTTTATTTTAGAAATAGAGGATATTTCATTTTTTAAAATACTCATATTCATTTCTTAAAATATAATTTTTATGGAAATATTTATCTAAATTATTACTTGCAGATTTTAGGGCCTCCATAAGATTTTCTATTTTGAATTTTTCTTTAATATCATCATCAACTTCACATACCTCATTTTGGAGAGTTTTCATTAGAATCATCCTTCATGGTCATATAACATCTAGCTTTTATTTTCTTTTTGGCCTTCCTCTTCTTCCGTTTTTTTTTTTGTTGTACGAGGGTTTATTATCACTTGCAGATGTGGAGGTCATTAAGCTTCTTCCTCCTTTCATATTGATAATAGTCTTCTAGCTCCATTAACATTTTTGCTTTCTTTAATTTAAGTGAGTCCATCTTTGAGGAACCATCAATAATATGAAGAGTTGATCATTGCCATTAATCATTTGCTCTTTTAATAATGATGTACTTAAATCCTTTCTTGAAATATTCAAAGCTTGACTCTAATATCACTTGTTGATCTCTTTATGAGGATGGCAACTTACGAGTGAAGGTGAATTAGATACTTTTAAAACTCATGAAACTTTTTTAAAATTTTCTTGAATTCTTTTACAATGGATTGATGCACACAAATTCATTATTGCTCTCATGCAAAAGACGAAATAGAAAAAAAAAATGTTGGCCCTTATGTATCAAGAAGGGTGGATTGAATTGGTGAAAATTTTAAATTTTAAAGGAAAGATCAATTATTCAAGTCAATAAGAATGAGTAGAAAACTATAACATCCCTATCCACATTCATTAGCATTCTTACATGAACATGTTCATTACATAAATGATTTGCAATCCCACATGAACATATGTAATGGATAATGATCATTTAGATATGTGAATTAAATAAGCATGATGATGACATTTGCACCACAGCATTTGTGACACTTAAACATATATGTAATGTTTATATAGTTGCATGACAAATTATCTTATGTTTTGTGCATATTATAGTATCATAAATAATGGTTTTTTAGAGCTTATTTAAAAGTATAGTTTTTTAGAGCTTATTTCAAAGTATAAGGAGCACATAAGAATTAAGAGATGAATGGAGGTGATGAAAAAGTGAAGAAGAGGGACTCAAAGGGGTAAAGGGTTCCAACTAATAGAAATGTAACACCATGATTTTGTCTTCTTACAATAGGTTTACAAGTGGAATTTTTCAGCCTTTAGGATCAAAATAAAGAGTTTAAATGTGAGGGGCAATAGAAGAAAGAGAGCGCTAAGGAAGTAAGAAAGAAAAGAAGAAGAAGAAGAAGAAGAAGAAGAAAGAGAGGGAGAAGAGTGAGCTACCTATAAAGGAATCCTAAGCTTTTATGGTTATGGGAAAATAGGTAAGTTAATTTATCTTCTTTCCAACATGAAATTAATCCCTCATGACATGTTAAACATATATGGTTAGTAAGAATTATGGAGTATTTGAGGTAGAGCTCATGCATGGAAGTTGAAATTCAAGAAAAACAAGACCTGATTGTGTTGGTTTTGTTATTAGAGTAGAATATTTTACACACAATTTCATAACCCTAGAACAGGAATTAGGGAAAATGTAAAATATGAAAGTTGGAGCTTAATGCCCCATATAAATGCATGTAAAAATTTTTTCTTAATTTGGTGTGTGTGAGGAGATATGACTCCTTCATTAGGGCTGGTTCACAACCAACCAAAATCACCTCAGTCTTTTTGTTTTATTATATTTTGATGACCTTATGTATGGATTTAGACAAAGTGAAAAACATGAAATTTGTAGGGTTATATCCCCAATAAATAATTGTCAAATAGTTTTGCTTGATTTGTTGTTTGGAAAGAAAAATGGCTCATTGATTGTGAATGACCCTAAATCTAATGAAACCTTATCAGTTTTATAATTTTATTTTCTAAGAATTTGATTACCATAGATTCAGAATTTGATGATGTAACAAACTTTAATGTTGTATATTTATGTATGATATACATGCCTATGAAATATTTTTTCCAAATTTAACATGGTTGTTGGGATATTGCCCCTTCATTATGAATGATTTCTCAACATGTTAAAAACCTACTCACCCTGAGATTTGTCATTTATTTGGTGACTTTATAGATTGAATTAGATAATGAGTAAAATAAGAAAAATGTTCCTTTTTGTGTTTTTTAACTTATGGTACATCATTTTTATCATTGGATTTTTACAATTTGAGATATACCTAAAAATGTAAGACCTACTCAGACTGAGATGACATTGAAATAGGGAAAAATTCAAAAATTTACCACATTTTCTATATGTCTTATATTGATCTAAAATTTAATATGTTGTATTATTATGCATCTAGTTTATTTAAAAAAAATAATCAAGTCATTTGGATAAGTATACCTAGAGTTATTACTATGAGAGTGTATCAAGGTCAGGCTGCCATATAAAGAAAATATGCATAATCACCAGGCCCACTTGTATGCATCATGCCATAGTTGCATACCAAGCATTCATAATCATTTTGATATACTTATAACCATGTATGCATCAAATGTTAAGATCTCAACACTTTGAGGAAGCCTTAAGGAAAGAACCAAACCTACTGTAAAGGTTTGTCACATCAAAAGGTGAGTGAAAACCATAATTAGATTCTAATGTGTATGTGTAATAATTTTATGATGTGTTTATATTTTATTACATGTATATGTGATTGAATTGGTACATTTTACATGTTAGTACAAGTCAAGTGATAACTATATGCTATTAATTACTACTTGGTATATCATTATGAATGAACACTTGCATATGGAACTAAAATGATGTTGTGACTGGCTTGTCAAACGCTTGCAAATAACTTGGAAAATGGACCATTATGTCATATTTACACATGTTATTGATTAAATGATTCACTTGTTATATGTTGGCCAGTAAAAACTAAATGTCACTTAAATTACATGAATTCCCTGAAGTAGTGTTTACCTTGCAAGGTCACGATAAAAATTAATCTATTGCCTTGGCACTGTCAATTCTTATACTTATAATGTATCCTGATGATATTTGATTATTGGTTGTGCCATAAGAATATAATTATTGTTTTTATTCATTGAGTCACGACTCACCAAATCACAATTATTTTTTTCAGATATTGAAGCATAAGGTTTTGATACTTTGGTGCATAAAGTTTTGCATAGAGACCCATGGACCATAGGTCATCAGCTGAATGCCAACTCTTTCTCTTGTTGTGTCATGTACATATATCTAGATAGGAACCAGTTTATGGTCAGTAGCCTTGAACATTAATTAACATATATGTACATTAAATACACGTTGGATTGTGCATGTATGATGAATCAACCTTTATACATATGTAATTTGGACATGAATGCTATGATTAGTAAATGAAAATGGTCATTACAGTTTTTGGTATCAGAGCAGGGATAGGTTTTATAAGGGCATACATTTGAACATGACATGACTTTTGCACTATTATGCATTATCATATGACATAATCTTATATGTCTATAGGGCATTGGCAGAGGGTAGTCATAATAGTACCTATGGCTCACCAAGGAGAGAGGAGTCAACCTATTTGCATTCCATAAAAGCATCAAGCTAAACATTAAGAGATCAACCTGCTAATAGAGTTAGATATCCTAAACATTCTCATGCACAACACATATCTCATGGACAACCACAACATAGAATTGGTGAACCAATAATGCAGGGTCTAGAAATTCAAAGAGAAAAAAGGTATGACAAATTAAGAAAATAGGGTGCAGTTGACTTCAGTGATACCATGGATCCATCAATGGCAGAGACATGGCTAAAAATACATAAAGAGTTTTGAATTCGATGAAATGCACACCAGAATAAAAGTTTGATTAGGCAATGTCGCTATTACAGGAGGATGCATATGATTGGTGAGAAACCATTCCATGGAGTGATGTCCAACCTCCAATGCTTACAGGAGATGATTTTCTTCATGAGTTCAACAACAATTATATGCCAAAAGTGTACAAAGATAATAAAAGAAAGGAATTTTAGAACTTAAAGCAGAGGGAGATGACTATAGCAGAGTATGAGGTAAAATTTAATCAATTATCTCATTATACATCCTTCATGGTGGCTACTAACAAAGATAAATGTCAAAAGTTAGAAAAGGCACTTAGACATGAGATCAGAAGTAAGATCATGGTTGTAAATCTTGAAAGTTATACCAAGCTAAAAACTATTGCAATTAGGGTGGAAAGATGAGAAAAAGAAAGGATAGCATAATGAGTAAAAAAAGAGCCTATTGAATTTGTGGGAGATTTTAATAAAAAAAAAAAGTTAAACATGGAGATTATATGCCATCACAGTCCATTGCTAGGGGTGGTTACTCTAGCTATAGAGGTAGAGGATTAGGAGTTTCATCGTATGCAACTAGAGGTCAATGAGAAGTTATGTAACAATGACTCTCATGTGTACCTTGTTGTGGGCAACATATGGGTGAATGTAAAAAATTGACTGGTAGGTGCTACTTTTGAAGGTCTCTTATCATATGCTTAGTGATTGTCCTCAAAGATCTAGAATGTTAAAGAGAGGCAGAGGCAAAGACAGAGCTACATCAGAATCCATAATTGAATTTTTAAAGATAAGTGGGGTTAAAGTATCATTTGGCAGGGCATCGGTAGAATAACCACAATTGATCATGGTATGAGCAAATCAGAAGGTCAGAGTTCCAAACCCCGACACAGGCTAGAGTATTTGCCATGACTAGGCAAGAAGTTGATGCTACTCCATAAGTAATCACTGTTGAACTTTTCTTCTATAATTTAGAATTTGATGCATTAATTGATCCTGGCTCTACACATTCATTCATTTCATTGAACATGGCAACACAATTATGCAGTAAGCATCAACCATTAGGTTTTAATCTATGTGTTAGTAATCCTTTGAGAGATGTGATGATTGTGGATAAGGTATATGTCATGATTGTGTGATTCACATTAATGAGATTAAGTTGAATGTTGGTCTAGTACTGTTGCTACTTCATGAATTTGATGTGATACTAGGTATGGACTAGTTGCTCAAATATCATGTAATAGTGAATTGTTTTACTAAGGAAGTCTTTTTGGAATCTCCATCATACAAGGGTTGTGTTTCAAGGGGAAAGGCAAATTGTACCTATATGTCTAGTTTCTGCTATCAAAGCTTTTTGCATGATTAAAAGTGGTTATAAGGCTTATTTGGCACATGTGGTAGACACAAGGTTCATGAATGAATTACTTTAGAATATTTTTACGGTAAATGAGTTTTCATATGTTTTTCTAGCTGACTTACCTAGTTTATGAACTAATAGGGAGATAGAATTCACAATTGAGCTAGTCCCAAGAACTACACTGATAACCATTCCACCTTATGGGATAGCTCCAACTAAGTTGAGAGAATTAAAGACCCAAGTATATGAACTACTTGAAAAGGAATTTATTAGACCTAGTGTGTTACCTTGGGGTGCTTTAGTATATTTATTAAAAAGAAAATGGGACAATAAGGTTGTGTATTGATTACAGGCAATTAAATTAGGTTACTATGAAGAACAAGTATCATTTACAAAGGATAAATGATCTGTTAGACCAGTTATAAGGAGCACATGTGTTTTCTAAAATTGATCTAAAATAAGGATATTATCAGCTTAAAATTTCAAACCTAGATGTACCAAAGACAACTTTTCGAACCAGGTATGGGCATTATTAACTTTTGGTGATGCCATTTGGTTTGACTAATGCACCAACTGCGTTTATGGCTATTTTGAATAAAGTGTTTCAACCTTACTTAGATAAATTTGTAATTATGTTCATTGATGACATACTAGTGTATTCAAGGAGGAAAGAAGAGCATGAACAACATTTAAGGATTTTGTTGCAAATTTTGAGAGAAAAACAACTATTGGCTAAATTAAGCAAAGTGCGAGTTCTAGATTGACGATGTGGTATTTTTAGGACATATAGTTTCTGAAAAGGGCATGGAGGTGGATCTAAACAAAATCGAAGCAATAGTAAAATGGGAAACCCTAAAGAATGTTGCATAAGTCTAAAGTTTCTTAGGACTAGCTGAGATTATCGTCGATTTATTAAGGGGTTTTCACTTATAGCTGCTCCTTGGACTAAGTTACTTCAAAGAAATATAGCATTTTAATTGTCTTAAACATGTTGAGAGAGTTTTAATAAATTAAAAGATAGATTGACATCTACTCTAGTGTTAGCCATTCCTATCAGTAATGACAGATTTATAGTGTATAGTGATACCTCTCATCAAGGTTTGGGATGTGTTTTAATGTAACATGGTTATGTAATTGCATAAGCATCTAAACAACTGAAACCTTATGAATTATCTTACCTAGTATATGACCTAGAACTTGTTGTCATTGTATTTAGTTTGAAAATATGGAGACATTACTTGTATGGAGAAACTTTTCAAATATTTACAGATCATAAGAGCTTGAAGTATTTAATGAACCAAAAAGAATTAAACATGAGGCAATGGCGGTAGTTAGAACTCCTAAAGGATTAGGATTGCACTATTGAGTATCACCTGGGGAAGGCAAATGTGGTTGTTGATGCTTTGAGTAGGAAATCAAAAAGTGATGTAGCTCATTTATATGTATTTCCATTATCTTATTTTGCTTAATTACGAGCTATGAATATGGAACTAAACATACAAAAGAGTGGGGCATTGATTGCTACTTTTCAAGTGAGACCAATGCTAAATGATCAAATTAAGGAAGTACAGGGCAAGGATCCAAAGTTACATAAAATGATTGAAATGGTAAAACAGGGGAGACATGGTGATTTTGATATTTGAAATGATTCCTTGATGTTGGGTTCTCATATTTGTGTGCTTAATGTTGATAACTTACAAAGAGAAATCCTAGAATAAGCATATAATGTTTCATATGCCATGCATTCAGGATAGACAAAAATGTATAATACCTTGCGGTTTCATTTTTAGTGGCTTAAAATGAAGAAAGATGTAGCAACCTATGTTTCAACATGTTTGACTTGTAAGTAGATCAAAATAGAACATCAAGCACTAGTTGGAAAATTGAAACCATTAACAATTCTAGTATGAAAATGGGAAAGAAAAATCATGGACTTTGTATATAGGTTATTGAGGACTTTGAAGAAGAATGATGGTATATGGGTGATCATTAATAGACTAACTAAGTCAGCCAACTTTTTGCCTACTCCATGAGGTAGTTCACGTAAGCACTTAGCTAAGAAATATGTAGATGAAATTGTCAAATTACATGGCATTCCAATGTCTATTGTATCATATAGAGATCCACAATTCACATATCGATTTTAGGTCAATTTGTAATGGGCCTTAGGTACTAAGTTGAGTTTCAATACTGTTTTTCATCCTTAGACAGATGGGTAATCAAAAAGGACAATTCAGGCACTTGATGACATGCTTCGAGCTTGTGTGATAGAGTTCAAAGGTGCATGAGATGAATATATTGCCTTGATTGAATTTGCTTATAATAATCATTATCATAGCAATATACAAATGGCACCATATGAAACACTATATGGAAGAAAATGTCGAAGTCCTATCTATTGGGATGAAGAAGGGATGCGTGTTTTAAAAGGGCCAGAACTTGTGCAAGACACTATAGACAAGGTGAAGATAATCAAGAGCAAAATTAAAGTAGCATAAGATAGGAAAAAGAGCTATGCAAACTAATATAGAAGAGAAATGGAATATGAGATGGGAGACAAAGTGTTCCTTCAAGTTTCACCATGGAAAAGGAATAATTCAATTTGGCAAGAAGGGGAAACTGAGTCCTCGATACATAGGACCATATGAGATCTTAAAAAGAATCGGTCTATTAGCTTATAGGCTAGCACTACCACCAGAGATGGCTCAGATTCATTATGTATTCCATGTGAGTATGCTCAAAAAGTATCAGTCTAATCCTACATATATACTTAGGGATCCAACGATAACAATTGCAGATGATGTAAGTTACATTAAAAAACTAATGGAAATAATCAGTTATAAGACAAAATAGTTATAAAATCGAGAAATCCCTTTAGTTAAGTGTTATGGACAAACCACTCACAAAAAGAAGCTACATGGGAAACTTAAGAGAACATGAAACGACAATATCCACATTTGTTTATAGGTATAGAATTTCAAGAATAAAATTCTTTATAAGAGGGGAAGAAATGTAACATCCCTATCCACATTCATTGACATTATCACATGAACATATTCATTACATAAAATGATATGAAATCCCACATGAACATAAGCATTGGATAAATGATCATTTAGATACGTGAATTGGATAAGCATGACGATCACGCATACACCATTGCATTTGGGACATTTGAACATACATGTAGTGTTTGTATAGTTGCATGACAAATTATTTTATGTGGTGTGCTTGTTATAGCATCATAAATAATGTTGTGTTAGAGCTTATTTTAAAGTATAAGTAGTGTTGGACTAGGATAGTTAATCCTAAGTCTAGAACCTTTTTTTATCTTGACAAAGTAGATTGATCATCACTAATTTTTCAAATAAGTGTTGATTTTACAGAAATAAATAAATCTCTCAAGAAGAAATGAAAGGAGTTGATAAACTCCAAAGTGACATGTAAATCGCGACCGCAATCTAGGATTCGTGACCACGACTCATGTTAAGGCATTTTGAAATTAAAGCAGGCAAAATCGCAGAGCCATTCTCGGCCACAACTTATAGAAAAGAAGAAGCCAAAATGTGACAGACGAATTCGCGGTGAATGTCACGCCCTAATCGCGATTGCAAATTTCAAAGTAACTCAAGAGGGAAGCAAGTCCATAACCACAACTTGACAAGTGTCCCAGAAGACTGTTGGAAGTCAAATTTCGCGAAGGCATCTTATTAGTAGCGACCACAAATCTTGAGGAAGAAAGATGACCACTTTGACAGATGAATTCGCGTCCTCTGTCGCGACCTATATAAGAAAACTCGCAACCATGACTTCTGAAAGTAGGTAAAAGACAACGACTATATTTTCCTGGTGAACTAATAAAAAGCTACCACGTGGACTAGCCGTTAGACACAAACAGGATTTCCCTTGAAGAATTTGGATTTTGCGACCGTGAAATGTAGTAGCGACCATGATTTCACCCTAACAAGTATATAATGCAGAATCTATCAAGTATGTCTCAAAGATTTGATGAGCTATAATCTGCAACGTCTCTTTAGTGAAGTTTGGATATAAATATACCACCAAAAAGCAATGAATAAGGTTTCTAAGGAATTTATTATAAGTGATTAAAGCTCTCAATCTTTGCTACTCATTTTCTTCATTTTCTTTATGAAATTGTAATTGTTAGGTGTGAGCATTAAACACCAAGTTGTAAGGTTGTAGTGTTAGCATGTAAAAACACTTCAAGAAAGGTTTAAGTGTGAGCCTAATGAAACACTTGAGTGAGGTTGTGTGTTAGCCTAAAAACACATTGGTGTAAGGTTGTGTGTTAGCCATTAAAACACAAGTTGTACAAGTTGGGTGTGAGCTTAAAAACACCTTGAGATAGTGAAATACCCAATTGATTAATTGGGGAGTGGACGTAGGGTCAATCATACCCGAACCACTATAAATTGGTCGTTTCCCTTCTACTCTTTCTTCTTCCCCTTTTCTTTGTTGTTGAAATTTTTATACACCAATTCAACCCCCCTTCTTGGTGCCTAGGGACAACAAGTAGCATCCAGGAATTAGGAGAGGGATAGAGGTCCTTAAGGAATGAAGAAGAGGGACTAAAAGAGGAAAGCGAACTTACAGCCAAAAGTAATGCAACACCATGATTTTGTCTTATTGCAATAGGCTTACAAATGGAATTTTTGACCCTTTAGGATCAAAATTAAAGGGTTAGACATGAGGTACAATAAAAGAAAGAGAGAGCTAAGAAAGAAAGAAAGAAAGGAAAAAGAAGAAGAAGAAAAAGAAGAAGAAGAAGAAGAAAAAGAAGAAGAAGAAGAAGAAGGAGAGGAAGAAGTGTGAGCTGCCTAGGAAAGAGTCCTAAAGTTTTATGATTCTGGGACTATATGTAAGTTAATTTATCTTCTTCTCAAATGAAATTAACCTCTAATGACATGTTAATCATGCATGGTTAGTGAGAATTATGGAGCAATTTAGGTAGAGCTCTTAGATGGAAGTTGAAATTAAAGAGAATAAGAGCTTTTTTTTGTTGGATTTTGCTGTTAGATAAGGATTTTGTACCGATGATTTCATAACCCTAGAAGAGGAATTAGGGAAAGTGGAAAATATAAAAGTTGTAGCTTTATGTCCCATATAACTGCATATGAAATAGTTTTTCCTAATTTAGTATGTATGAGGATTTATGGCTCCTTCATTAGGGCTGATTCACCACCAACTGAAATCACCTCAATCTTTTTGTTTTCTTATATTTTGATGGTGTGATGTTCTGATTTTGACAAAGTGTAAAACATGAAACTTGTAGGATTATATCCCTTATAAATTCTTGTTGGCAATTTTGATTGATTTGTTGTGTGGAGAGAGATATGGCTCATTGATTGGGACTAACCTTGTACCCGGATGAAACCCCACCATTCTTTTAATTTTGTTTTCTAAGAATTTGATGGCTATAGATTCAGAATTTGATGATCATCCAAACTTGAAAGTTGTATATCTATGTCCACTATACATACCTATAGAATATTTTTGCCAAATCCATCATGATTTTTGAGATATTGTCCCTTCATCATGACTGTTTGTCAACATGTTACAAACCTGCTCAACCAAAGATTGGTCCTTCATTTTGGTGACCTTATAGACTGAATTAGACAATAAGTAAAACACAAAAAATTTTCCTTCATATGTTTTGTAACTGATGGTAGATTATTATTGTAATTGGATTTGTACAATTTGAGATACACCCAAGAATGTAAGACCTACTCAGACTAAGATGACATTGTAAGATGACCAAATTTAAAAATTCACCACATTTTTTGTGTGTCTGATGTTGGCCTAAAATTTGAATGTGTTGTATCATTATGTGTCTAGTTTGTTTGAAAAAAAAGAATCAAGTCATTTGGATAAGTGCATCTAGAGTTATTATTGTGAGAGTGTAGCAAGCTCAGGCTACCATATAAGAAAAATATACATAAACACTAGGTCCACTTGCATGAGTCATGCCATAGTTGCATACCAAGCATTCATAATCATTTTGGCATACTTATAACCATGTATATATCAAATTTTAGGATCTCAAAACTTTGAGGAAGCCCTAGAGAGAGAACCAAACCTACCATAAAGGTTGGCCACATCAAAAGGTGAGTAAAACCCATAATTAGATTCAATGTGCATGTGTAATAATTTTATGATATGATTATGTTCTATTGCATGTATATATGATGGAATTGTTACATTTTACATATGAATACAAGTCAAGTGAGAATCATATGCTCTTAATAATTACTTGGTATACCATTTGTGAATGAGCACTTAAACATGGAACTAAAAGGGTGTTGTGACTAGCTTGTCAAACACTTGCAAATCACGTGGAAGATGGACCAATAGGTCCCATTGGCACATGTTATTAATCAAATGAATCAATTTTTATACGTTGGCTAGGAAAATCAAATGTTACTTGAATCACATGAATTTCAGGGAGCAGTATTTGCCTTGCATGGTCATGAAAAAAAAAATTCTATTGTACTTGCACTTGCATTGTCAAATGTTATACTTGTAATGTATCCTTATGATATTTGATTATTGGCTGTGACATAAAAATCTGATTATTATTTTTATTCATTGAGTCATGACTCACCAAATTGCAATTATATTTTTCAAATACCAAATAATAGGGATTAGACACTTTGGTGGTTAGAGTTTTTGCATTGAGACACATGGACCACAAGTCGTCAAATGAATTCCAACTCTCTCTCTCTCTCCTTGTGTCATGTACATACATTTAGATAGGAACTAGTTATGGTCACTAGTCTTGATATTAGTTAACATATATGTATATTAAATATATGTTTGATTGTGTACGTATGATGAATAAAACCTTTATGCATATGTATTTTTAGACATGGATGCTATAAGTATTGTAAATGAAAATGGTTACTGCAAATCCCTTATTTGAAGTTCAATTCAATGTTTTTTGCAAATTCTAAGCTCAAATTGCCTTTAAAGCTTGTGTGTTGGTTGTTTTAGCTACTACCTTTCATTTTCTTATGTTCATTTTATTTCCAATTGTTTTTCTCCTTCCATTTTGATTATTGTTGTTTTTCTTATTGTTTTGTAAGTTGTTTGGGATTGGAAGAGTTGTACGCAAGTTGTTTAAGTGAGATTGAATTTTAATTCAACCTAAAATCTTTCAAATAATTTGTTTTGAGTTGAATTCAAAGCTTATTGCAAAGTTTAAGCTCTAATTTTCTTCAAAGTTTGCATGTGCATAGTTTAAATTACAATCATAAGTTTTCTGTTGTCCATTTTGTTTCCATTTGTCTTTTACTTTCTGTTTGGATTCTAGTTGTTCTCCTTTTTGTTTTGCAATTTGTTTGCAAGTTGTTTAAGTGATATTGAATTCTAATTTGACCAAAATTCATTCAAATCCATTATTTTAAGTTCAATTCAAAGCTTATTGCAAATCTACTTCTTTACAAAGTTTGCATATAGGTAGTTTAAATTACTATCTTTAGTGCTTATCCTTCCATTTTGTTTAAGTTTGTTTTCTTCTTTCCATTTTTATTTAGTTGTTTTCTTTATTATTTTTTAAAGTTATTTGAGAATAAAAGAGTTGTTTAAGTTATTTAAGTGAGATTGAAGTATAATTTGACCTAAAATCTATCAAATCTAATATTTTGGGTTCAATTCCATGGTTTTTGTAAATTCCAAGCTCAAATTTTCTTTCAAATTTGAATATGGGTAGTTTAAATTACTATATTTGGTTTTTTTTTTGCTTTACTTTAATTTGTTTTATTCATTTCATTTGTTTTCTTCCTTTCAATTTGATTCTAGTTGTTTTTGTTGTTGTTTTGTAAGTTGTTTAGAATTACAATAGTTGTTTGCATGATTTTTAAGTGAGATTGAATTCTAATTCAAACTAAAATCTTTCAAATCCTTTATTTTTGTTAGTTCAATTCAAAGCTTATTGCAAAGTGCAAGCTCTAATTTTGCGTGTGGGTAGTTTAAATTACTATCATAAGTTTTCTTCCATCCGTTTTATTTTCGTATATTTTATTCTTTCTATTTTGATCCTAGTTGTTTTGCTTGTTGATTTGTAAGTTGTTTGTTGTTATAAATGTTGTTTGGAAGTAGTTTAATTGAGATTGAATTATAATTCTGTCTAAAATCTTTCAAATCCATTATTTTGAGTGTAATTCAAAGCCTATTACAAAGTTGAAGCTCTAATTTTTTTCAAAGTTTACATGTGAATAGTTTAAACTACTATATCAAGTTTTCCTCCTTCCATTTTGTTTTCATTTGTTTTCTTCATTTTGTTCTTATTCTAGTTGTTTCCCTTACTGTTTTGCAAGTTGTTTAGGATTAAAAAAGCTATTTGTAAGTTATTTAAGTGAGTTTAAAATCTAATTTGACCTGAAATTTGTTGAATCCATTATTTTGATTTCAATTCAATACTTTTTGCAAATTTCAAGCTTTGATTTTCTTTAAAGTATACATATGGGTATTTGATACTATTATCTTTAGATTTCTTCCTTCTATTTTGTTTCCATTAGTTTGCTTTTTTCTATTTTGTCTCTGGTTGTTTTACGTCTTATTTTGTAAGTTGTTTTGGATTAAAACACTTATTGACACATTTTTTAAGTGTGATTGAATTATAATTCATCCTAGAATATTCAAATTCATTACATTGAGTTCAATTCAAAGCTTATTTCGAAGTGCAAGATCTAATTTTCTACAAAGTTTGCATATGGATAGTTTAAATTACTATTTTTATTTTTCTTCCTTTGGTTTTGTTTATGTTTGTTTTCTTCTTTTGATTTTTATTCTAGTTATTTTACTTGATATTTTGTAAGTTGTTTAAGAATAAAAGAGTTATTTACAAGCTATTTAAACTTAATTCTAATTCCACCTAAAATCTGTCAAATCCAACATTTTAAGTTCAATTCGATACTTTTTGCAAATTCCAAGCTCAAAATTTCTTTAAAGTTTGCGTATCGATAGTTTAAATTACTATCTTTAGTTTTCTTCCCTTCGTTTCATTCCCATTTGTTTTCTTCCTTCCATTTTGATTCTAGTTATTTTCCTTGCTATTTTATAAATTATTTTGAATTAGAAGAGCTTTTTGCAAGTTATTTAAGTGATGTTAAATCACAATTCAACCTGAAATCTTTCAAATGCATCATTTTAAGAATAATTCAAAGCTTGTTGCAAAGTGCAAGTTATAATTTTCTTCAAATTTTGCATATGGGTAGTTTAAATTACTATCATAAGTTTTCTTTCATCTATTTTGTTTCCATTTGTCTCTTTCTTTCCGTTTTGATTCTAGTTATTCTCCTTATTGTTTTGTAAGTTATTTGGGATTAGAAAATTTGTTTTCAAGTTATTAAAGTTATTCACTTTTTTTCTAGTATTAAAACACCATATTTCAAGGTTTCTTACACAAATTAATAACTAACTATAGAATCCTAACTAAAAGCAACATGATATTTAGCTAATGAAGAGAATTCCTTATGGTAATAGGAAGATAATGCCAACTAAGCAAATCTAGTATAGATCTTTAACAATTGTGCTTGTCTTCAGATTTTGGGCTCAAATCCATGCTATGGCATAATGGTGTTGGTCGTTGGTTCTCTCCATCAATTGGGTTCCATTAGATTAAATTAATCACTCCACTTGAAGGATCCAAGGTACCATCCTTATGCATTTAGGCGTCATGCAATCCTTAGTCTGTTTAGGCCAATTCTTTCCATATTTTTTCTTATATAAAAATCTTCAAGTGCATCTTTAAATTTCTTTAGGCTTTTGCTTGTAATTAGAGCTTGAAGTTGTAATGGATCCTTATTGGACTTGACCTGGCCGAATGCATTATTATGTGAGATTGAATTCTAATTCATCATACAATCTTTCAAATCCACTACTTTGAGTTCAATTCAAAGCTTATTATAAAAGTTGTTTGGAAGTTGATTCATTGAGATTGAATTCTAATTTGACTTAAAATTGTTCAAATCCATTATTTTGAGTTCAATTCAAAGCATATACAAAGTGTAAGCTCTAATTTTTTTCAAAGTTTACATGTAGTTAGTTTAAATTACTATCTATAGTTTTCTTCATTCCATTTTATTTTGACTTGTTTTCTGCTTTTTGTTTTTATTCTAGTTGTTCTAATTATTATTTAAAAAGTTATTTGCAATTAGAAGAGCTATTCGCAAGTTACTTAAGTGAGATTAAATGCTAATTTGACCTTAAATTTTTCAAATCCATTATTTTGATTTCAATTTAATGCTTTTTGCAAATTCCAAGATTTAATTTTCTTTAAAGTTTACATATGGGTAGTTTAAACTACTTTCTTTTAGTTTTGTTTTCATTAGTTTTCTTCTTTCAATTTCGACTCTAGTTGTTTTTCATGTTGTTTTATAAGTTGTTTTGGATTAGAATAGTTGTTTACACATTGTTTAAGTGAGATTGAATTCTAATTCATTCTAAAATCTTTCACATCCAATACTTTGAATTCAGTTCAAAGCTTATTGAAAAAGTGCAAACTCTAATTCTCTTTAAGGTTTGTATGTATAGTTTAAATTACTAATTTTGTTTTCTTTTATTCATTTTGTTTCCATTTATGTTTTTTTGTTACATTTTTATTTTTAAATTTTCCTTATTGTTTTGTAAGTTGTTTGGGAGTATAAGATCTATTTGTAAGTTGTTTAAGTGAATTATATTTTAATTTGACCTAATGTCATTCAAATTCACTATTTCGAGTTTAATTCAAAGCTTATTGCAAAGTGCAAGCTTTAATTTTTTACAAAGTTAGTGTATGGGCAATTTAAATTACTATCTTTAGTTTTCTTCCTCCCATTTTGTTTTTGTTTGTTTTATCTTTTCATTTTTATTCTAATTTTTTCCTTGTTATTTTTTATAAGTTGTTTAGGAATATAAGAGTTGTTTACAAGTTATTTAAGTGAGATTAAATTATTATTCTACATAAAATTTGTCAAATCCATTATTTTGAGTTCAATTCAATGCTTTTTCAAGATTCCATGCTCAAATTTTCCTTAAATTTTATGTGTGGTTAGTTTAAATTACTCCCTTTAGTTCTGCCTTTCATTTTTTTTTCATTTTTTTTCTCCCTTCCATTTCGATTTTAGTTATTTTCCTTGTTGTTTGCAAGTTGTTTAAGTGAGATAGAATTCTAATTCCTCCTAAAATCTTCAAATCTACTATTTTGAGTTTAATTCAAAGCTTATTACAAAGTACAAGCTCTAATTTTCTTCAAGTTTGCACATGGTTTAAATTCCTATAATAAGTTTTCTTCCATCCGTTTTGTTTTTATATATTTTCTTCATTTTGTTTTTATTCTAGTTTTTTTCCTTGTTGTTTTATAAGTTGTTTGTTATTATAAGAGATGTTTGGAAATTGATTCATTGAGATTGAATTTTGATTTCACCTAAAATATTGTAATTCCATTATTTTGACTCCAATTCAAAGCATATTGCAAAGTGTAAGCTCTAATTTTATTTAAAGTTCATGGGGGTAGTTTAAATTACTATCTCTAGTTTTATTCCTTCCATGTTGTTCCCATTTGTTTTTTACTTTTTATTTTTTATTTTAGTTGTTCTCATTATTGTTTAAAAAGTTGTTTTCTAGTAGAAAAGCTATTTACAAGTTGTTTAAGTGAGATTGAATTCTAATTTGAACTTAAATCTTTCAAATACATTATTTTGATTTCAATTTAATTCTTTTTACAAATTCCAAGCTCTAATTTTCTTTGAAGTTTACATATGGGTAGTTTAAACTACTATCTTAAGTTTTCTTCCTTCCATTTTTTTATTAGTTTTCTTATTTCAATTATGACATTATTTTTTTTCCCGCATTATTTCGGATTAGAATAGTTGTATAATTCATCAAAAATCTTTCAATTCCACTACTTTGAGTTGAATTCAAAGCTTATTGCTATTTTCATTTATAAATCATGGCATTCATGTCCAAAAATAAATATGCATAAAGGTTTTATTCGTCATACATACAAAATCTAATATGTATTTAATGTATATATATGTTAAGCAATGTTCAAGGCTAGTAACCATAAACTAGTTCCTATCTAGATGTATGTACATGCCACAAGGAGAGAGAGAGAGTTGGAATTCTGCTAACAACTTATGGTCCATATGTCTCTAAGCAAAATTTTATGCACCAAAGTATCCAAACACTATGCTTCAGTATCTGAAAAACATAGTTGTGATTTGATGAGTCGTGACTCAATGAATAAAAACAATAATTAGATTCTTATGGCACAACCAACAATCAAATATCATCAAGACACATCACAAGTATAACAATTGACTATGCAAGTGCAAAAGTAATAGATTGATTTTTGTCATGACCTTGCAAGGCAAATACTACTCATAAGAAGTGACATTTAATTTTACTGGCCAACATATAACAAGTGAATCATTTGACCAATAACATGTGCCAATGGGACATATTGGTCCTTTTTTTAAGTGATTTGCAAGTGTTTTACAAGCTGGTCACAACATCCTTTTAGTCCCATATGCAAGTGTTCATTCACAATGGTATACCAAGTAATTATTAAGAGCATATAATTCTCACTTGACTTGTATTCACATGTAAAATGTAACAATTCAATCACATATACAAGTAATAAAACATAATCACATCGTAAAGTTATCACACATATAAATTAGAATCTAATTATGGTTTTTATCTCACCTTTTGATGTGACCAACCTTTATGGTAGGTTTAGTTCTCTCTCAAAGTGATGAGATCCTAAAATTTGATAAATACATGGCTATAATATGTCAAAATGATTATGAATGCTTGATATGTAACTGTGGCATGATCCATGCAAGTGGACCTAGTGTTTTTGCATATTTAATTATATGGCAATCTGACCATACTACACTCTCACAATAATAACTCTAAACATACTAATCCAAATGACTTGATTCTTTTTTTCAAATAAACTAAACACATAATGATACAACATAGTCAAATTTGTTTTCTTCTTTCCATTTTGATTCTAGTTGTTTTCTTTATTCTATTGTAAGTTGTTTGGGCTTAGAAGATTTGTTTAAAAATTGTTTTTGTGATATTGAATTCTAATTCGACCTAAAGTCATTCAAATCCACTATTTTGAGTTCAATTTAAAATTTGTTGCAAAGTGCAGGCTCTAATTTTCTACAAAGTTTATATATGGGTATTTAAATTACTATTTTTAGTTTTCTTCCTTCCATTTTGTTTATGTTTGTTTTATTGCTTTTTTTATTCTAGTTGTTTTTCGTATTGTTTTATAAGTTATTTGGGATTAGAAGAGTTATTTACAAGGTGTTTAATTGAGATTGAATTCTAATTCGACCTAAGATCTATCAAATCCTTTATTTTGAGTTCAATTCAATGATTTTTTTTTTACAGATTCCAAGCTTTAATTTTATTTAAAGTTCATGTGCAGATAGTTTAAATTACAATCTTTAGTTTTCTTCCTTCCATATTATTTTCATTTGTTCTCTTCCTTCCATTTTGATTCTAGTTGTTTTCCTTGTCGTTTTGTAAGTTTCTTTGGAATTAGAATAGTTGTTTATAAGTTGTTTAAGTGACAATGAATTTAAATTTGACCTAAAATCTTTTTTAATCCATTATTTAAAGTTTAATTCAAAGCTTATCACAAAGTGCATGCTCTAATTTTCTTCAATGCTCGCGTGTGTGTAGTTTAAATTGCTTTCATAAGTTTTCTTCCTTTAATTTTGTTTCTGTATATTTTGTTCGTTCTATTTTGATTCTAATAATTTCCCTTATTGCTTTGTAAATTGTTTAGTATTATAAGGTCTAAGACAAAACCACCTAAGATGGAAAGAGGGAAGCCTAGTTATAGTGTTAAGGTTGAACCACCTAGAAGGTCAAGTTCCATTATTTGTTTTAAGTGCTAGGGGAGGGGACACAAGGCACATGATTGCCCTAACAAAAGAACTATGGTGTTGTATGGTTGGGAAATTGTTAGTAATGATGAGGATGATGACATTTAAATTGACCCTGAGATGCCCTTTTTAGAGGATGCTAGTGATGTTAATGATGAAAAAGACCCAATGAGGTAACTAGTAAAGATATGTTTATGAGTAGGCATTCTTGAAGTGCCCAATTTAATAATGATCAAGAGCAAAGAGAAAATATTTTCCATTGTCGATGTAAAATTGATGGTAATCTTCATCTTGTTATTATTGATGGTAGTAGTTGCACTAATGTGGCTAGTACCTATCTCATTGAAAAGATGAAATTACCAACCTTGAAACATCCTAATTTGATAACCTCTAATGATTGAATGATAGTGGGAAAGTAAAAGTTACCAAACAAGTTAAGATTGCATTTTTTTGTATAGACAAATATAAGGATAAGGTGTTTTGTGATGTTATTCCTATGCTAGCTAGTCATATACTTTAGGCATCCATGGAAATTTGATAAGAGGCCTAAGCTTGATGGGTTTTCTAATACTTATGAATTTGATTTTGGGTGCAAGCATATTGTATTATCTTCTTTATCTCCATCTCAAATTTATGAAGATAAAAAAATATCAATAGAGAGAAAGTGTGTTTAACCAAGAAAAATAAAAATTAATGAGGCAGAAGGATAACTGTGAGAAAATCAATGAGGGGCATGAGATTAGAGTGGAAAAAGGACATTAAAGATGGGATGCACATAAGATATGTAAGAGGCATTCAAAAGGAGATGGTGTGAAAAAGTGTTTTTATGCAAAAGAAAGTGATGTAAGGAAAACCTTGCTAGCCAAAACACCCATGGCTATGCTTTTATAGAAAGATGTACATCTAACCTATTTTTCTTTTGATACTAATCTAACCAAATTTCTTCCTAGTTGCTTTATTTCTTTATTGCATGATTTTGTTGATTTGTTTCTCGAAGAGGTACTTAAATGATTACCACCGTTAAGATTGAACATCAAATTGACTTTATTTCAAGCTCTCAAATTTCAAATAGACCATTCAATAAAAGCAATCTTGAGGAGATAAAAGAACTTTACAGGCAAGTTAAATAGTTTATGGAGAAAGGGTTGATGAGGAAAACATATGTCCATATGCCATTCTAGTGTTGCTTGTACTTAAAAATAATGGTTCTTGGCATATGTGTATTGATTTTAAGGCAATTAACAAAATAACTACTAAATATAGGCATCCAATTCCTAGATTACATGACATGTTTGATGAATTGCATGGTGCTTGCATGTTTTCTAAACTTGTGTGGCTATCATCAAATTAGAATGCATGATGGGGATGAATGGAAAATGACTTTTAAAATAAAATATGAATTGTATGAATGGTTATTTATGCCTTTTGGCTAACTAATGCCCCTGGCACATTCATGAGATTGATGAACCATATTTTACGTGCATACTTAGGCAATTATGTAGTTGTTTATTTTGAAGACATTCTTATATATTATAGGTCTTTAGAGGAGAATATAGAGCATGTTAGGTTAATTTTTTATATTTTGTGCAAAGAAAAGTTATATATTAACTTTAAAAAGTGTTCTTTTTATACTTTTATACTTGTTTTTCTAGGATTTGTAGTTAGCAAAATGGAATTGAAGTTCATGAAGAAAAGGCAAGTGTTATCCATCCTGGCCAATTCCATCCAATATAATCGAGGTAAGATCTTTCCATGGTTTGATAAGTTTTTATAAGAGGTTTGTAAAAAATTTTAGTATAATTGTGGCTCCCTTGATCAAACTTGTAAAAAATAGTATGGGTTTTCAATGGGGAGGGGTGCAATAAAAAGCTTTTGATTTGTTAAAATTTAAATAAACTAATGCACCCTTGTTAGCTTTGTCTAATTGTTCTAGCACTTTTAAAATTAAATGTGATGCTTCAAGTTTGGGCATTGAAGCCATTTTAATGTAAGAAGGGAGACCCATTGCTTGCTTTAGTGAAAAACTTAGCGAGCCTACATTGAAACACTCAACCTATGATAAAGAGATGTATGCATTGGTTATTGCCTTGCAAACAAAGGAACACTATCTTTGTCCCAAAGAATCTATAATCCATGTAGGTCATAAGTCTTTAAAGTACCTTAAAGGGCAACAAAAATTAAATAAAAGGCATGCTAAATAAAGTGAATTTATTGAGTCTTTTCCATATGTAATAAGGTACAAATAAGGTCAGGATAATGTAGTGGCCGATGCACTATCTCGAAGGTTAACTCATCTTTCTCTTTTATATGCTAAATTGTTATAATTTGATTATATTAAATATTTGTATACTAATGATGTTGATGTTGGCATATATTATAAAAAAATCAGAAAAAAGTTACTTTTGAGAAGTATTTTAGGATGATGGATTTCTATTTAAAGGATAAAAAACTTTGTGTGCCAAGATCTTCTTTGCTTGAATTGCTTGTTAGGAAAATACTTTAGATGTATTACATGAATGCTCTATTGGCCTAATATACAAATTGATGTGCAAAGAATTTATGAAAGATATGTTGCCTGTAAGCAAGCTAAGTCTAAATCAAAACTACATGGATTATATGCCTTTACATGTACCTAGTATGCCTTGGATTGATATATCTATGGACTTTGTTTTAGGGTTACCAAGGTTTAAATGGGGTAATGATAGTATTTTTATGGTTGCTAATCATTTTTCTAAGATACTTTATTGTATGTCATAAAAATGATGATGCCATAAATATTACTAATTTCTTTTTTGAAAAAAATTGTAAGAATGCATGGTATGCCTAAAAATATTATTAGTAATAGAGAAACAAATTTTTGAATTTCTTTTGTAAAACACTATGGGGTAAGTTGGGTATTAAATTATTTTTGTCTACTTCCTATCACCTATAAATTGATGGACAAACTTGTTGGCCCTAGGCACCAAAAAGGCGGGGTTGAATTGGTGTATAAAAATTAAAATTGGAAAGAGAGAAGAGAAATGAGTAAGAAAGAAATACACAATTTATAGTGGTTTGGGTATAAACA
This sequence comes from Omphalea diandra, assembly GCA_949677035.1. NCBI lineage: Eukaryota > Viridiplantae > Streptophyta > Magnoliopsida > Malpighiales > Euphorbiaceae > Omphalea > Omphalea diandra. The sequence goes on from CATIWR010045355.1 coordinate 28,289, forward strand.
ACCCTACGTCCACTCCCCAATTCTTAAAAATTGGGTGTTCCACTATCTTTCAAAGGTGTTTTCAAGCTTACACCAAACTTTTACACTTATGTTTTGAAGGCTTACACAATAACCTGTACACTTGTGTTTTGAGGCTTACACAACAACCTTTACACTTGTGTTTTAACAAGCTCACACAACAACCTATTACGATTGGTGTTTATACTCACACCCAACAATGACTTAAAGAATAGAAAAGAGTGAGTAGCAAAATTGCAAGAGTTTGGGTACAAAGTTATCAATTCTCTTGCATTTACATCTGTTTGGTGAGGCATTTATAACCTCTACCCACAAAAGAGACATTGCAATAAAACTGGTACAAAATCATCAAAGTGTGCTAGACAAATTTTTACATTAAATGTTTGATAGTCTTAATTTGCGGTCGCTACTACTCGTTAACAGTCGCGAAATCCAAATTCCATAAGGAAGACCCCATTTGTGTCTAACGGCTAGTCCATGTGACAACTTCTCATTAGTTCACTAGGAAAATACAGTCGTTGCCTTTCACCTACTATCAAAAGTAGCAGTTGTAATTTATCTTGTACAGGACGTTAATTCCTCTACCAAAAGTGTTCATCTTCTTCTTTTGGGTTCGTAGTCGCTACTAACAAGTTCCCATCATGATTTTTGACTTCCAATGATTGCTTGGGACACTTGTCAAGCTGTGGCTATGGACTTGATTACATCTTGAGTTAATTTGAAATTCGCAGTCGCCACTGAGGCAAGCCTTACACCACTAATTCGTCTATAACTGCGACTTTCCCTTATTTGAATTGGTCGTGGCAGAGAAGTGGCCAGCAAATACGTCTGTCAATTTTGTCAACCTGCCTTAGTATAGTTCATGATCGCGATTTGTCAAGTTGCAATCGTGAATTATAGAGCACTTACTTACTTTGGAGATTTTTTAACTTCATCCAATTTCCAATGTAAAGATAAACTAAAAACTGCAAAACAACACTTAATTTGAAATATTAGAATTGATCAATCCCCTTTGAAAGATTAAAAGAGGTCTAAGACTTAGGGTTAACCACCCTAGTCCAATAATCTCCCTTTTTTTGATTTCGACAACATAGATTGATCCTAAGTGAAAAATAATACAGAAATGTGAAGTTGGAGTATTGCATGAATGAATGTTTAAGATGAAACTTCTAAGTTTTGGCATTCAATCAAGCAAAGTAAAATTTCTAAAAACTAAGTAAGATGCTCATTATGCTCATGATGCTCCTCCTTAACATATGCTATATTTTTCAAGTTAATATTCCCTAAAATACTTACTATCTCTCCCTCTTTAGCAAGATCAAAAAGAGAGGATAAGGGAAAAGAGAAACAATTATAAGCTTACATAAGGAGTAAAAGAAGAATACCTTTATCAAGATAAAATGCATTACACCTAAGATAATGTATTGCAAGAAAACAACTTTTTTATTTACATTACTATGGGATCACAATATTTTTTTGAAAAAAAAATAAGGAAAATGAAAAACAAATACAAAAGATCCCTAATCTAGAGTAGTGGAGAATCATCTCTGGAAGATGGTGTCTCTAGTGCTTGTGTTGCTCCCTCAGCTTCGTCCCCATCCTCAACGTCATCTTCATTACCATCTTTATCTTGCGTATTTTCAAATTTGGTGAAGTTTGGAAGATGGTAAGAAGGAACTCCTAATTTCTCTTGGAGATCCACCATATCACTGCAAAGATATGAAAGGAAGAGGAACCTTTTCTTCCTCATCCTCATTAGTTTATCCAACTTTTGATTAATGATGGCAAGAGACAACTTTGTCTTGGCTTTTGGTTGAGGAGAAGGGACTTGTATGGTGCCTTCTTCAATCTGAAGCTTTTTTCTCTTCAAAGCTTGGAAGGACTCCATCTTCTTTGCCCTTATCATACCAAGAGTATAGACATAAGTGTCTAGATGTATGGCCTTGGCATTTATGAGATAGGTTAGGTATAGGAAGTTTTGGGAGGGAAGGAGCTTCTTAGTGAGGAATTTCTCTTTCTCCTCATTAAGTGCTCTAACAAACGGTAGATGGCTGCTATGTGGGAGGGCAAGAGAAACCAGCTTTTGGGTTTTGTACTCATGTGGATCAATTGATCCACAAGGTAATGGCTGGTTTGGATTGGTTTGTTCTTGACAAGGCAAAACAATAATGCCAAGTCATTTTGAGAAACCATCTCATTGCCATCACCTCTTGCATTTACAAAGAAGGTGATGATGCGATGAAGGATCTAAAGAGGTAGGGATTTGATATGTTTAGATAGAGAAGAGTGGGGGTCGTGTTTGGTTTCAATAGAAATCTCCAACCAAAATTCAGAGTAGAAAATGTCAAGTGCCGAGATGATGAAGGGAATGTGTTCTCCGACTTGCAAGTTAAAAAGGGAAGACAATTGGTCGAAGTTAATAAAGAAAAGGTCGCCAAAGGCCCGAAACACTAATCAATATTGGCTAGCTCTAGAATCAAATTTTCAGCTTAATTGTACAATGCACATAAATTCACGTATGACTTCTTCGTATCCGGGTTCGTCTCATAAGATGAACTCGTTCCATCCCATGTTTGAGAGAAAGGCTATAATCTCCGCATTGATGCCCAAAGTTTCCAGCATGAATGTTGATGGAATCTTGTTTGGGAGAATCACTTTGGAAGAGTTTGCCTTGAATCTTTCTTTTTCTTCCTTGGTGTTTCCCTTCATGAGATAGAGGGCAGGAGGTGTAGAGGGTTGAGCCACTGCCTTGCCCTTATCAACCTTGGAGAATTTCTTGGGAGCCATAAAAAGATGGAGAAAGCTTGAGGATTTGGTGGGATTTAGAGAGAGAGAGAGAGAGAGAGTTGGTGTTTGGAAGTGGAGTGAAGAGAGCACTATTGAATGGGCCATTTATAGGCTTTGAAGGGGTATGAAAATGGTAAAAAATGGCTAGAAATGGATTAAATGAAGAGAGGAAATAGTTGGCAATCAAATCACTTAATTGCCAGGCAGTTACTCTAATTTATGTCTGTGAATTCATGAATCGTGACCGCAAATTTCGAAAAAAGTGAGTAATAGACCAATTTTCCTTTGGAAAATGTGGGTCAATGGTCATATTTTTGAAAAACTGATAAAATTTTGTGGTGCAGCACAAATTTTGCAATCGTGAATTGACATTTGATAGCAGGGTGACATTGACTTGTAATTCGCGACTGCGAAGAGGGAATAGCGATCACAAATTATGAGTCAGCAAGGATAAGAATTGAAAATCCAATTTTTTTAGAAAAATGAAAAATTGTGATCCACATTAAAATACATACATTAATATCACAAACCAACAAATACCAATACACATAGCAATATTACATAAGAGATCAAAAATTTTCACTTTAGGGAGCTTCCATCAAACATTCTCAATTCTCTCTTGATGAAGTTCAACCTTTCTTCATTTAGAGGTTTGGTGAAAATATCTGCAAGTTGATGATTTGTGTCAATAAATTCCAACACAACATCACCTTTTTGCACATATCTAAGAAAATGATGTCTAATGTCTAT
>CATIWR010045359.1:0-14862 GCA_949677035.1 Omphalea diandra
GTCTAGTTTGACGTTTCTCCAGATTTATGGAATTGGGTGCTCTCTTGGATCCTGGTAGACCTCCTAAAATGGACAAGTCTGTCATTTTGGCTGATGCTGTGAAAATGGTGAATCAGCTCCAGGATGAAGCTCAGAAGCTGAAGGAGTCAAACGAGAGTCTGCAGGATAGGATCAATGAATTAAACGTATCTCTGGGATTCGTATATTTAATCTGAGTGCTGATTATTCCATGGCAATTGGCCATAGTGATTGTGAGTTATCTTGAGCGAGCCTTATATGTGTAGGCTGAGAAGAATGAGCTCTGTGATGAGAAGCAGAGGCTAAAGACAGAGAAAGAGAATATTGAGCAGCAAGTTAAAATCTTGAGTGCACTGGCAGTATTCTTGCCTCATCCTCCTGCCATCCCAGCACCATTTTCTTCCCCAAGCCAAATTGTTGGCAGCAAGCTGTTTCCTTTTGTTAGTTATCCTGGAGTTCCAATGTGGCAGCTTATGCCTCCAGCAATTGTTGATACCTCACAGGATCCTATTCTACGTTCTCCAGCTGCTTAAGTTGGTGGGCAAGAGTTTTGGGTTTGCGTTCTCTCAACAAGCGAAGGCATTTTTTTGGCCTTTTTTTAATGCCAATTCTTGTTAATTCTCATCTATTCTAGTGGTTTCAATTTTTACTTTTTGTCCATTATTTTGCGGTAGGACAAAAGGAGTAAGTGTAGCATCAGTGCAATACGCATCAATTGCAGGGACAACTTGTAATTTTCATTACCCGTATTTAGTAATTTTAATTGCCGATTTTCACTTAGAGACCTTTTTTTCCCCAATAAGATGATTATGCTCACTGAAGTACAGAAATTGGAATACATCCAACCGCAAGTAAGATAGTTATATCACCAAGGTTCTCAGCATTCTTGAAGTACAATGGCATATGATGCACCTCTTTGAGGAATATTGTTGAGGCAGCCAGCGCAGAAAACATCTTCATCAGCTTCTAGTTATAAACTACCAGCCTAATGCCCCCTTAGGAAAGTTAGCCATTGATTTGCTACTTAATGTATGAGAGGCAATCCATTCTACTTTCTTCAGTCTTCGTTTCAAGCTAGCCACTCAAAACCTTAGTTCTTTTTGTTTTCTCAGCAGGGGAGTCTGAAACCCATATTTTGACCAGATATGTAGTCTCTCCAGACATCAATAGCTCCGAAGCTGGTTATCAGAACTGTACTCAAAGCCATCACGGTACCAACTGAGAACACGATTATGGAAGCCCTGCCATATTCTTGTATGGTTCTCTGCACAACCAGTAATCCGAGAAGTGAAGCAAAAAAACAAATGGCTGCAAAGATGAGGGCAGTGTCCGTGTGCTCCATGCCGGATAATAAGTACTGAAACGCGGACATAGTAGATGAAAAGAAGACCAAGAAGGAACAAGTTGCTGCAGTTACCTGAATAACGAGGTGAAGTGATTGTTTAGAATTTCAAATCATATTATAGTTACTAACCAAACTTCGTGGGAAGTATTCATGTAACATAGAAAGAATACAATTTACCTCCGGTGGTATTCCTACTTGAAGAAGAAGTGGACTGATAAGCATTCCACCTCCAATTCCAAAAACTCCACCCAATATCCCTGCTAATAATGCCATTATTGGGAAAACAAATTTGTTTGGCATTCTATTCCTTGTTAAGTCTTCTATGTCCTGCATAGAGAATTTTGAAGTTTGAGATAATTCTGACTTTAAGCACAAAAATTAACATCAAAGACTGCTATAGTAACTAGAGGGCTGCCTATTTTTTCTTCTTGGTTAAGTTGAGCACCTGTTCGCTAGCAGTTAGATTTTGGCAGTTCTGTTTTCTCAATAGGATCCATGCTGTGAAAATGATCGCTAGGGGAATTTGGAGTGATGAGAGAAGCCAATATCCTGCTCCACATGGCTTCATCGATGTCACACCCTGCATGTATATAGAATGGTCAGACACGCACAGGATATGCTTATGGAGGACTTGCTACTAATTTTGGGATGTGCATAAAAATGCCTGTTTTTATCTGTTACCTTCCTTCGAATCTGTAAATTTTTTATATTGTGGCTAACCATTGGTTTGAAAATTACAGCTGCGACTCTCATGTTGATTGTACTTATTTAATTGTCTGTTATGATTGATACTCTAAATACTTTAGACTAGCATTTTTTGCAAAAAAATGTATCAACTTTATGTGTGGCTATGATTCTGTCATTTCCAATCAAAGTGCCTTTCATTTATTCCATTTTCTTTTTAGGGTGCAACAGAAAGAATCACTTGTTCCATTTAGGCCGTTTTTTACTTGATGATGTAGCCTAGACTTTGAGTTTCTTTAGACAAAAGAAGATTGATCTTTTAGAAGAATTCTGCATCAAAAGCAAAGTGGTATATCCGTATATGCATATCATGCATGGGCGCCACTTTTCTAATCCAGGATTCTTTCTTGGGTGCTACCAGTGGTTCCATGCAAGCGCACGCCAAAACTAGACAATAGAGGGACCATAGTTAGTGGATGCTACCTAGCTAAGACTGTAGGACTACTCAATTTTTATTCTGTTTCCCGGTTGCTGTCGTTAGAGTTTTGTCTATTAGCTAGTATGAGAATATGTTACTAGTCAATTTTACCGCCAAGAACTTTAATTAAGGATAAACTAATACAACCTTTCACTTTAACATGAGCTAACAGAGAAAAAAAAAAAAATTCAGATCAATGGTATCAATTTGTTTAATTTTCAGACTGAATAACAAATCATAAGGAGAACGTTAGTAGTGTTTACCTCCGCATAACGATTGCCGCGAAGGAGATAGAGCGAAGAGAAAGAGCACCAGATCAAAGCCAAGACCCCCAGTTTCTCCCATGAAAAACCAAATTTGTTTTCCTCTTCCCTGACCAAAAGAGGTTCTTCGTTACTCTTCACCACTTCACTTTCGATCCTAATCCCATCCTCAGCCAACAAACTTTCAAAATTTTCATTACCATTTCTCTTCAGGTCTACAGATTCCAACCTCCAGTGCAGAACCCCATTCTTACAAGTCTTGAAAGTAGACCAAACAATAAACAGAACGAACAAAATTGTTATAAGCCATTCTGGGAAAACTAAATTACAAATCACACCAACACTAACTCCTAGTAACATGCAGGGCTCTGATAGGAGTGCAATATCATAATCAATCAAAGCTTTACCACCAAATTGAGGAGTAAACAAGTTACACATAACATTAGCAATAGACCCTCCAGTGACCATAAAAGCTGAGAAACTTGAAGCTGTTTTAAGGTCTAGACCTGCCAATATAGTCAGTATAGGAATAAACAATCCTCCACCACCGATGCCACCCGCACTTGATATGGAAGCAGCTATGAAACAGAAAATTCCTGCTAGCACTGTAGGCGATGCTAGTGTCAGTACTGGTTGGTGGGATTGAGCATGACGATGACTCCAGTAGTTAGCAGTTTCGTTACACTGATCTGGATCAGTTTTAAGGGTTCTCGAAATGGGTTGTATTTGTTCTGCATTGGATTGGGAAGGAAAGGAGGTGATCATTAAAATGGTGAGGCAGAGAGTGATCCTTGTTAGGATACTGAGAGTCTTCATATGGCTAAAGTTGTTGGTGGCACTGTGGTGTGTTATGGATAAGTTTGCATAGGTGTCTTTATATGGGGAAGAAGGATGTGTTGTATGGCTTAAAAAAAAAAAAAGACAGAGAAGACCACTTCGTCTAATTAAGAAATGGTAGTTTTTTCTTATCTCTTTTTCCCTCAGGGTTTCATAAATCCGGTCTAAACTCTTTTATTTATGTCATACCTAATAAATGAATCCGATACTATGAGATTACAAATTAAATTCAATTATATCTATTTTTTTTATGTAGTTTTATAGCAATGTCTTAGATTAAATTAATTAAATTGAACTGATAAAATTGAAAATAAAATCTTTGATTAAATTTATATTGATTAGGGAAATTATTATTTTTTAATTTTATAAATTTATTTTAATAACATTTTTAAATTAGATTAAAATAAAAAAGCTGATCAGTTCACGAAAGCTTTAAAAGCAATGGTAATGCGAATTTCCTCTAGGAACTGAGCCACCGGTGATAGCAGACTACTGCACTTTACAAATGTGGCCTTTCTGGAAGCAACAATCAGAAAATCAGTGGATGAGTCCCATTAAGGGATGGGGACGTCTTATTATTTTAAGGCAAAAGACCAGGTTTTAAATTATAAATAATTACAATCAGACAACACAAAGAAGCAGAAATACATCCTCAAACGAAAGGATAATCTTAATATCTTAATTTTTATCCACACACTCTACTTGCAAGAGTGTACCCATATGGTATCTGATAATACAGTAACAGTTCATCTTGTCCTTTCCGCTGCAGCGAAGGATGGATTATAATGGATCGACCAACTTGGATTTGGATAGAGCACAAGGGGCTGGATTTTTTCAATTAATTAATCACAACGATATTGTTCACAACCATTGCTTCCCTCCGTGACATATAACTTTTTCCATATTTATGGAAGTAAATAAAACAAGAGATGAAGGTGCAGCCTGTCCTAATAATGGTGTCCTACGGACGGAAAAGAATGATATCCCTGTACTTGCGAACGAAAAGAAAAATGAAACCTACAGGAAATTTCATTTCTCAACAGGTTATGGGTAGGATTCTATTCTATAACGACAATGAAAGAAAGAAGGAAACGTTAGTTCTCTCGATTATACACTGAATTGAAGGTCTACAGATAATCTTTATAAATGGCTCTCTCTCTCTACTAGTGGAACAAAAGGCAAATAGACAAATGCTTTTACCCACGTGTCATCCACTTCTTGTGTCTCAACTTTCAAGCCGCAAATTGGGTTGGGGATACCCATCTCTTTTCTTTTAACGAATGACTATTCTCTACGTGTTTCAGTACGTCCAACTTCGTGTTGGTGAGTAGACAAAAAGATGAATGTTGGCAATCGTAAAATCCTCTTTTGGCCCTGAAATTTACTATTATGGTTGGGTTTGGATAATCTTAAGAGTTAGTTCAAGTAGCTATGAGAATTTTTTTTATATATATATTTTTCATTTTTTGACTTTAAATTATAAGATTGATGTCTAAAAATAAAAATATTAATGAATATATTAAATTAATATGAAAAACATATCCTTAAAATTGTTGGAGAAGAAATCATTAAATATTAGATAAAAATTATATTGTTGTTCGTATTATTATATTATAATACTATAATTAATAATTCATCATTAAATTATATAAAATTTATTATTCATTATTGAATCAACATGTTACAATCAATAAAATAAAAAATAATAATTGTATTGGATTAACATATTGCCCTTTAACATCATCGAACAATATTATTAAATTTATTGTTGTAGTGTTCACCCAGATATTATACTAATATTTTTTGAAAAAGACAAACACTATAATATCCTCACAGTTCCACTTTAAAAAAATTGGTTAGGTACATTCAATCACTAAAACCCTGTTGGAATTTTCAGTTGATTATAGCCTCATAGGTGAATTATTATATTCAAAATTTTGAAATATAATTGAATCCACAATTCGAATAAATAAGTTATCACTGAGGAATGGAGTAAGACATAGAGTCATATATAGGTTCTTCAACATATGGTTAATGATTATTAAGTGCATTTAGTCTTAATGAATTTTTTATTCAATAATAACAAAGTTATTCAAGTCCAAAAGGTTTCAAGTTTTTATTTTAATTGAATCTAAATAAAAAAAATTATTCAATCTTATCTATTCATTTGAAAATTATATGTTACTATAGATATCATGAAATAGAACAAATAAAATGCATAATTAAATTTGAACCGTTTGTTTAAATTAATGAATATTAATATCATCATTCATACTTTGAAAATTTCAGAGGATCTTACTAGGAGCAAAGTGTGATCTAGCTTTAATTGATAAGATAAATATGAAATTAATCCCACCACTTTAGACCAATGGTGCAAGCACTTAATGCTGCGAAAGTTAGTTCCCTAACCAAGATAGAATAGAAGCTGCAGGATAATACAATAGTGAAAATAGTTAAATATGCTTTTCTTGGATCACATTGATGTTATCGCCAGTTTCATTTCAATACCATTTGATTATTTTATAGATTATTACACTACTTAATTATGATTGAGATAAGAATATTACTGAATTTTGGTAATATTAGTTGTTTTTTTAAGGAGTGTAACCGAGTTAATAGCAGGCTTGCAAACATTATCAATTTAACTATATGCAATTATTTTTGCTCGGTCTATATCCTAACACTATAAGATATCTACTTCAATGTAATGCAATATGTGTCATTGTATTGTCAATCAGGATAATTTTGTATTTTTATAAAAAAATCATAATTTTTTTTTCATCCACACACAAATATATATATTTCCTCCATTTTTGTTTTTATCTAAAGCAACAAGCCACTATTAATCACTCATTTTGATTTTTGTTATTAAGGTAGGATGTTAATTTTTTTTTTTACTTTTTAATTTGTAAAAATATTAAAAATTGATTAAATAACACAAAATAATAATAATTATTGATAGATTATTTAATAAATGTAGTTCAAATAATGATGCAATTCAAAATTTTAATGAATAATTCTATTTTTATATAGAAAAAAGTTAAATATTATCCTTTGAATATATTTAATAAAAATAATTTATTTATTTATTAATAATTTTAATTTTACTGCTATTATTTATGGTGAATTTATTTTTCTTTTATTTTTAATAAAATCACTATAACTTTGCTAAGTAATATTTGCAGTATAGTTTTTTTAAAAAAAAACTTAATGTATGGTTAAATATTACTTTAAATATTTATTTTTGAAATTTAAATTATTACATACAGGCATAATTTATATTTATTCATAATTATATGTACAAACAACTCTAAATAATAATAATTTTATTAAGCACTTAATATCAATTAGCTATCACCAATCAATAATAACAATTAAATAAAACCGACAGACAATTAGTTTTGAAATATGTCATGATCATCTGAAAATGTGAGTACTAAGCGCACAAGCATTTTTATTGATAAAGATGATATTTATAGCCTACAAAGGAACATATATTAGTGATATTTGCTTCTCTAAACCGATGAAAGATTGAACTTTCGAACTCTAATGAACTGAATTTTTTAAATAAAGACTAAATTGTAAAAGGAACAGAAAAATTTAGTGATAAAAATCTGGAAAGCTTATTTTGTAGTGATCTAATTGAAATTATATTTTGAAGGTTAATGACCAATATTAATGTAACTCTTCTTATTTGATCTTTTACTCATGAGAATATATTAAAGAGTAAATGTGCAAAAAAACTTAATAGTCTCTAATTAATTACATGTTTAATTGGATTTAATTAAAATCATCCCTGCCATGCTGTGACATTCTTTAGATTCTGAAAATGTGGTCACAAGTAGACTTTTTTCCGATGCCATGTTGCTTCGAGTGAATTCCAATCGTGGTGGTACCAACCAAATAGCCAAAATCAAGGTTTCCAAAAAGTCCCAGCAGTTGTGTTATAGCCAAGTGCAACATGACGAGCATACTCGATAAGGGTATGGCTTATCTTTTTCTATAGTTTTCATTGACATCTATCAAATCTTCATGATTAAAGAGGATTTATTTTGGACATATAATGATCAATCGCAGTACAGTGCTATATCTATTATTATGATGTGAATTTTCACCAATTAAGTAAAAATTATCAAATAGAGAAGATTATCTTCTATTGTATGATTAAAAGAAAAGAAAAAAAAAAGAGTTAGCACATCTTGTAAGAAAAAAAGGTGATCATATTCTAACTAAATGGAGAGTGCATATGCTGACACTTTTTAAAACACTATTTTTATATTTGTTTTTCACTTTTTTTATTTAATTTGATTAATTTTTATATTCATTTTATTTATTTTCTACAATCATATAATACGAATTAAAATAATCAAACATAATCCTAATAATAACAAATTATGTTCGCCATTCATTTTCGAAATATATACTCTCAGAACTAGTTATTAATTTTATGTATTATCTTTATTTGGATTCTATATTTTACTTGTTCAAATTCAATAACTATATAAAAAAAAAAAAAAGTTACCCAAATGTGGCGCAAAGACTGTTTACTTCACTCTTCGGGAAACTAACTATTTTTCAAAATAAAAATTCAAGGAAAAAGTATAATTTTGAAGAAATTAAAAATACTTAGCTTTGGATCGTAGTCCGTGTAGCCATTCTAATGGGCCAGAAGGAAGTCTGTCTTAGTAATCTTTCTGGCATCAACACTCTTTAGTCCCTGCCTTCATGGATCAAGTAATGATACAACTATTTCCATACGATCCCGGCCTACTTAACTTTGTTTTTCCGTTTAACTGGTGCAAATATTTTATTTTTTTTCTGATTGGCCTCATTCAAGAAGAAAAGTTGACATGATTCCAGTTAGAAATGTATTATAGCATTTGTACGTAAATTAGTTGGAATTAAAGGTCAGAATAATACAATGATTGTTAGCCACAAGCTATTGAATCTTAATTTATTGTATTAAATCCTCCTCAGTCCATTGATTCCTCTTTTGAGCTTATCCATAGTTTAGTGATTAACCCATGCACTTAACTAAAAACAAGCAGCCAGTTCAAATTCATTTAAATTGGTGTCCAATCTGAGGCATTATTAGTGATCAAGTGGTTCCAATTCAAATTTATTGCGTATTAAAAAAAAAAAAAGTGAAAAAGAACCCTTCAACTTTTATAGTGATAAGCATATCCATCTGGGAGGTGTGACTAAGACCAACTAGATTAATTTGGTTGACTTTTATTTTATAGTGCTGAGCATAATTGCAATCCAAGCATAACAGTTGACTTTACCACACAAAAAAGGCAAAACATCAAAATGCTAATTAGTTAAGATTTGATTGTTCTTTTTCTATGATCTTATCTTCATGACCTCTCCTCTCTCTTCTCTTTACCTTACTAGACTCAAAAAGAGATGGAGATTTTCATCTCATTGGCAATTTTAATGCTGTTCTTATCTACCCTTTCTCAAGCTGACACTGATCAAAACGTTGGATCACAATGTTCAGCTTCTGATAATAATGCTAATATGGATGTTCAATACCAAAGCAGTCTCATCAATCTTGTTAATTCACTTGCTTCAAATGGGCCTGTTCGCAATGGATTCTACACTGCCTCAGCTGGGGAAGGTGCTTACAAGATTTATGGCCTAACACAATGTAGAGGTGACATTTCTGCTGCAGACTGCGCAACGTGCATCAAAAACTCTACTATGGTCCGTAGCTGCACAACTAGCAGGAACGCTACTTTATGGCTTAAATGGTGTTTTCTTCGCTATTCAAATGTAAGTTTTTTTGGCATATGGGATCAATCTGCAATGGCTTTAGCTAATGACACTGATTTCGATGATCCGAACGTTGTTTCTCAAGGGCTTAACTTCATGAATGAGCTTGCTTCTACTGCTCCACAGCACCCTTTGATGTTCCAGACTGCGGTGTTGGATGTTGGACAATATGGGAAGAGGTATGGGATGGCTCAGTGCAGTAGGGATATTAGCAGGAGTGATTGTGGCAAGTGTTTTGGTTATCTATTGAGCACGTTTAGGACTGCAATTGGAAATAAAAGAGGATGGGAGATATACGGGTCTAGTTGCAGCATGTGGTATCATGACTTTCAGTTCTATTTCAATTACTCAATCCCTTTAAATGAAGGTTAGTTATATTCATCCCCTAATCATAGATTTTAATTAAGTAGTCGCGTGCTTATTTCGTAATACAGCAAGTCAGGGGAAAGCCAAAAATTTTCTTGGGCTAATTGCTGCTTTCCACTTGGCAATACAGGCGCTGCAAATTTCTCACATCGACGAGTTGCAATTGGGATGATTATTCCGATATTGCTAGTGTTCCTATTACTTCTGTAGCCATTGAGTGTTAGTTTATTTGTTTTTTTTTTTTTTTTTTAGTGTCTGCTAAAAGAAGAGGAACTGCAAGTTAAGATTAAGTCAAGGAAATGCAGGTGGAAATTTTCTGCTGATTTCTTTTATTTTCCATTTTGTGTTTGTAGGGAAAGTGGAAATTTTTACTGATTTATTTTGTATACAGGTTATGTTTCTTTTATATAATAGCGATGATAACGCAATCTTAGGGGCAGATATATATTTTGTTTAATGTTGTTAAGTTCTTTAGCATGCTGATGTCTCTCATCATACTATGATAAGGACAAAATCTGAAGACCTTGTTTAAATACTCATATCAACATCTAATAAGAACAAAGTTGAAATTAAGAGGATGCCATAATGTAATTGGTGTTTTATATAGTATTAGATGAGATTCTATGTAAGTGTACATTAGTATTAGAATTTTATTAGATGGATTGAGTTTTGTAAAATTAGAATTTGACTTGATATAATCCATTATTTAACTTGACTCACAACTGGGATAGTGAATTAGGTTGGATTGCAAGTACTTAAAATTTAAAAAATTTAAAAATTTTTTTCTTATTATATATATAATACAAATATCTAATATTTGATGCAAATAAATTAAAAAAATTAAGTATTAACTATAAAAAATAAAAATAGAAATTATATTTAATTGGGTTGAATTTTCCAAAACTCATATCTATACTTGCACTCAACTTAAATTTTTGTATTCAAAATTTGATTTGATTTGATTATTTAAATGGATAGGATAATATCCATTCGGATTCTGTCAAGCACTTATAGAGCCTGATCAAATACTCATCCTTAGATTGAAGTATGTAATTTAGCGAATCTCACATCGAAAGCATGAGATTTTTGATACAGGATTTAAATGGACTTGGATACATCCATCTTAATCTTTAGTTTTTGCAGTGTGGTCACCTTAAAATTTATAGTTATTCATATTAGAATTAAATTAGATTTGAACGGAACAATGAAAGTTAAATTTGAATAATAATCAAAATTAAATTAACTACGAAAAAAATATAAACATTATATGATATATTTGGATAACGTGAAAATTTAAAACTTTTCTGTTCAAAATTTATATGATATTTCAGCGATTCAATACTTATATCATATTCAACTAATAAATCTTATTTTTTAAAATAATCTCAAAATATGAAATTAAAACGAAAGTGAAAATTTAAACCGCTTTATAAAGTGCAAGTTTATCCTACTAATAAAACACGTTAAAACTTAGTGGGCTGGTACAAAAACAAAAGATATAATCAATCTCTTGACTATCTAAAAATTACTAGCTATGGATTGATCTGATGTGAGAGAAAAAGTTCCTGTCGCGGATATTGAAGATAGATCAGACATTGCAGTAATTCTACCCATAGAGTATGGAACTGTTGATGGTTGTGGGAGGTTAACTGACTTGCTACCAAGCATGAGAACAACTGTTGACATCGTGGGTCTTTCTGTAGGATCATCTTGAACACATAACAAGGCAATGTGGATCCATCTCAAGGCCTCACTCATAGGACAAGAGTCAACTATAGTTGGGTCTATCAAGTCCTCTCCGTTGCCTTCATGACAATTTAACTATCATAGGGAAAAATAGAATGTTGTGCTAGTTCAAACAAAGAGTGTGAAATGATAAGATATTCCTACATGTAATAGAAGGCTAGGGTCCTGCTCTTGGTTGTAGAAGCCCCTGTTCTTTTTACCGCTTAAGATCTCTAGCATTAGGATTCCGAAGCTGTAGACATCTGACTTTATTGAAATTAGTCCCTCCAGTGCATATTCTGGAGCCATATATCAACTGTTCATCCAATGAAAATATTTTTCTTTAAAGAGGGAATGGTACCTAAACAGAGTAATCAAAATTTCACTAGTCATAGGAGTGGATACAAAGGAAAAGACTTGCTATGTGCCAACAACTCTGTCAGTGTTGGCTTCAATTTGATTGCCACCAAAAATTCTTGCAGTGCCAAAATCTGATATTTTTGGGTTCATCTCATCATCCAACAAAACATTGCTTGCTTTTAGATCCCGATGAATGATTTTGAGCCGAGAGTCCTCGTGTAGATATAGAAGGCCCCTTGCAGTTCCAGTTATAATGTTTGCTCGCGTTGCCCAGTCGAGTTCCTTGCTTCTTTTTGAATCTGTCTTCATAAAAGTGAGAAAGCATAAAGTAAATCCATCGGCGGATATTTCCCCTGTTGCAATTAGATACGCAAGAAGAGAATAACTTTATATAAGCATTTACACAACCGTAAACTTAGAAAAATTTAAGTTAGGGAGACAACCGAACAGGAAGTCATCAAGGCTAGTGTTGGCCAGGTACTCATAAATGAGAAGCTTTTCATCCCCTTCCACGCACTATCCTAATAGTCTCGCAAGATTATTGTGTTGAAGTTTGACAATTACCATCACTTCATTCCTGAACTCATCAAGACCTTGCTTTGATGTCATGGAAAGCCTTTTAACTGCTATTTCTTCTCCATTAGGCAGCTTCCCCTGAACACATAATGTCAAACAAAACACACATATCAATCTAAAAGTCTAAACAAAGGAAGTAAGCACTTCTACATTGTGGGATTCAGGTTCAGCCACTTCATATATATATATATATCTGATAACAATATGCAATGAAATGGATGAACTTAACATTTCTTTTTTCTCATAGGCAATGTCTCTCTAACCTTGTGAACTGGGCCAAAACCTCCTTCTCCAAGCTTGTTTGGAGAAGAAAAATTGTTTGCAGCTGCTCTAACTGTAGTCAATTTGAAGTAATGCATTTCTCCGTTATTATCATCATTGCTTACATGCATCTCCCCATCCATCAATTGCTTGCGATTTGAGCCTTCTAAGTTATGTAGTAGAATTACTTGGCTTGTTTCCCCGTCTAAGTAACAAGTTAAATTTAAAAAGTTAGTGGCAATTCAACAATGCAAATTCTACTTTGTGCAGGTTAAATTATATCAACCTTTATGTCTTCTTCTCTTAGTGCGGTAGCATGAATAGTACCAGAAACCCAAGAGGGCTCCAATTACCACAGCTGATGATACAGCAATACTGACAGCAATTATTGTGGTATTGCTTCCTCCCTTTCCTTCATTTATCATATAATAATTTTGCCATTGATTAGCTAATAGAAAATAAATAAAAATATGTTTGTTAGTCAAAAAGAGAAAAAAACACTCAACTTGGTCCTATAAAAGCAGTGGATCATGTAATAGGTATTCACTCAAAAAAGTAGCCTAAAATCAAAGAGAACAAACATTTCTAACCTACTTGGCTCACCTAACCCCCATTAATCAAAGAGAACAAACTTTTCTAATCTACTCCGCTCACCTAGTCACATTCAACCATAAAAGTTTAATATGTTTTAAGGGAATAATTAAATAATTTGCTAAAAAACAAGTATTCACAGTAATTATATTCAACTCACCATCATCAGGCACTGGTGTAGGTGGTGTTGATGGTTGTTCATAGAATGATTATTGCTCATACCTCAAATTGCAACTCGGGGCCAAAACACGCCAACCTATCTTCCCTTCACAACATTGCTTGATACCATCACTCAATTTCCCTAACAAGAACTACATGCACCGCTGTTGATATGCTTAGTGCACTGCACCAAAGCATATCTTTTCTGTGACCCATTTGCCGTTGTAGATTCATTTGTCCCAAACATCATCTCTGTAGAAGGAACACAATCTATTAATGTATATATTAGTCCTAGCGCGTCGTAGTTTGTTTCATCAAATGAGGTATTGTTTTGGACATTCCACATGAGCAACCTTAGGAAGGTGTCTGCCACCCAAAAGAAGCTAGTATCAGAGTAACGTAACATACACTAATCGTACCAAATGATAGCAACTTATTAGAGGGGCATCGTTGTCGGATTTCTTGAATAGCAGTATTGACACATGATTGGCAGGTAGAACTTGAAACTGTTGGAGATGTGCACACTGCCTTAGTCTGTAGAACTAGTCTTTAGGAATAATTTATCTGTTGCTTGATTTTAGGAATAAGTTTAGATGTTGCATATTTTTAGGAGTTGTTATGGTACAATAATTTAAGCTTAAAAGTAGCATGACTATTATGTTTAACTCTATATATATCCTATAATAAAGAAGTAGTTTTTGTGCCTTTAAAAAAAAAAAACTAACAGATTGGTATCAGAGCTTTTATCTTGAGGAACCCGTAAGATTGAGTGATAAAAAGCATAAACTTCCAGAATGGAGGCCGATACACAGTCATCTTTCAGTCATGTTGCTTCACCAGTTTTTGATGGCCAAAATTATCAAGCATGGGCTGTTAGGATGACAGTCTACCTCGATGCATTGGATCTTTGGGAGGCTGTAGAAGAAGATTACGACGTTCCACTGCTGCCAGCAAATCCAACGATGGCACAAATGAAGAATCACAAGGAGAAAAAGACAAGGAAGTCAAAGGCCAAAACATGTCTTTTCTCTGTTGTTTCAGGTACCATATTTACCAGGATCATGAACTTGGAATCAGCAAAAAACACATGGGACTACCTCAAGAAGGAATACCAGCGCAATGAAAGAACCAAGAACATGCAAGTGCTCAACTTGATCAGAGAGTTTGAGATGGTGAAGATGAAGGAGTCAGAAATATTTAAAGACTACTCTGACAAGCTGCTGAGCATTGTTAATAAAGTGAGGCTGCTAGACAAGGACTTTTCTGATGAGAGAATCGTTCAGAAAATTCTTATCACTTTACCTGAGAAATATGAGTCCAAAATCTCTTCTTTGGAGGAGTCTAAAGATATGTCAAACATATCCTTGGCAGAGTTAGTTAATGCTTTATAGGCTCAAGAGCAAAGAAGAATGATGAGGAAAGAA
>CATIWR010045367.1:0-26077 GCA_949677035.1 Omphalea diandra
ACTTCATCAGCTCCTAAACTTTTGACAAACTCCATGTTGCGCGCACCACAGGTGGCTGTCACATGCACATTTCCAAGCTTTGCTAATTGAACTGCATAGTGACCCACACCACCAGAGGCTGCAGTGATCAGAATGTTTTTCTGCTCGCTGCTCCTTCCATCAAGCTTGATTCCAGCAGCTTGAGTGAGACATTGGTGAGCTGTGAGACCAGCAACCAGCAAGCCTGCACTTTCAGCCGCTGAAACTTCAGGTGGCCTTGCAGCTGTCAAGTTCTCCTTAGCAACAGCAAACTCTGCTAATCCACCTCCATTCTGTATAAAATGGAAAACATTGTTAATTGATACATAGAATGGTATATGATTAGGATTCATTAGACCAACCATTTGTAGCTGATTTACCAGTTCCATCAATCATCAGACATCAAAATCTTTGCTTTCTCTTATCTATGTTTTTTATTTCAGGCGAATGCTCCCACAATTAGGGGCATTTAGGCCATCCCCAACAACACTATTTCACTTCCTATTATATTATATTATACACAATTCAACTCTTTATTTTAATTTGTCTCAAAAAATATGCATATTCCAACAACACTCTATTTCACTCCCTATTTCATTTCTTTATTGATAAAACTACAAACTATTTCTTTGCAAATAAAACTCAATTCCATTTCTTTGACTCAACATAATAATTTAATAATAATATTTGAAGAACGATAATTTAATAATAAATTTTTTGAATATTAATAAAATAATAATAATAATAATAATAGATTTAGCACCATCTGAATATAATTCCCAAATCTGAATCATAAAAATGAATTAACTTGAGGGTCCAATCTTGTTGTGAAACCACTCCAAGGAAACAAACATACAAAAATATAACATGAAAAAAAGGAATGCAAATCAAATGAGAAAGAGAAAATAATAATAATGAAAAAAAGCTTTGAGGAGCCGCTCCTCCTTGAATATAGGGAGTGATAAAATCGCTGTTAAAAATTTTAGAGGAGTCACTTTCTGGTGCACAGTTTTCTCCCTATTTTAGAGAAGGAAGAGCCAACTGGGGATGCCCATAGAGGAGAAACATTCAATTGAACAAAGCAGGGAAGAAAACTAGCAGAATAAGATTGCAACTTACTGAGTGGCTAAGCATAGATACAACTTTATCTCCAATTTTGAATTTAGATACCCCTGCTCCAACTTCCACAACTTCTCCTGCCACATCAGTACCTGTTCCGACAAAATTTGTGTTAAATTCACAAAGGGAAATAACTCCATAGTAAGTAAACAAAGAAACAGTGCTAAAATTCAAGAGATTAATAATTTATATATACACAAACAGAGAATACTGCGATTCAGATATGTTCAAAGGAGAAGCAATTACTCCAATTGAATATTTAGCTTAAGTTTTTCTTAGCAAGGTTTAGTAAACCAATTAAAGCCGCGTAAAAAAAATGTGTGACATCTGTCTTGCCCTCAGGACTTGTAATCTTAAAGAAAGATATGTCTTTGATTTTGTATGAGGACTACATCAATTTTAATATTAATACAATCCCTTGAAAGGCTCCTAATCAGCAATAACAACTAACAAAACTCTTTCTTTTCTTCTATCAGGGTTAGATACTTCACATCTCAGTATTCTCGAAATAAAGCATCAAACAGAACTTGGGAAAAAATAACAATACAACAGTGAAATTGGCGAACTCTATTTCATGTCATAGAATATTTCTCAATATCTGCAACACCTAGGCAAATCAGAAAAGGTTACATTTTGCATAAGCCAAAATAATCGAACAATCATTACAAATATCAAATATTAACAAATACAAACTCTCAACATCTCCACGAATCGAAGTTGAGACCTATTAATCTCAGAGCCTCAGTCTTGAGCGAGGTTTCTTAACCACTAGGTCAAGACCTCATACAACTTCTCATTGTTTTATGAACTATAAACTAAATCTGTGATGATTCCAAGTAGGTCGTGTAACCAAAATCAGAATGACAAAGGAAAAGAGAATAATATTACCAGGTACATAAGGTAACTTTCGAGGAAGAAAAGGACGTAACATGCCCTTCTGAATTTTCCAATCAATTGGATTTAAGCTAACTGCTTCCAGTTTTATCAAAACTTCATTTCTATTTGGAGGTGGAACTTCAGCTTCAAAACTCTGAAAACAAGTAGAAATTGTAAAGATCACGCAACCACAAGCACAGAAATTACAACAGCCAACCAAATTGAAATACAGCGCCCAATAACCAACCCTCGATTGGGAGTTTTATGTGGTAACTAAGAACTAGCATTCACTTCAATTAGAATAAAACGAGTATCCAATTGTGCAAAATTTCTTTTTTCAAAATGAAAATCGAAGCAAGTGGAAATTGGAACGGAGATGAATAACCTTCAAAGCAGGTGCTCCTCCGCCATAGGTATAGTAGCGCACCGCTTGCATAAGCTTCCCTGCCACTGCCATATTCAGTGCTGTCCACACAGGAAGCGATTACGTTTACGTGCTTTAAATATCAAATAAAGGAGGGATTGACGGACAAATGCATAAATTGCCTCTTGAACTTTACGCGATTAGTCAATGTGATACCTCAGGTTCACCAGCAACAACTTGACACTTTAAGTTTTATTATTGATCAATTGAATGCCTGAATGTGTAGATTAGTAGTGTATGTGCAAGTGAGGTGCATAAAAGCAAGTGAATGGAAATAAAAAGCAAAGGTGAAATAAACCTAATGGTAAATAAACAAAAAAAAAAATTAATCATTTGTATTCTCTCTCTTATTCTATGAGATATAACAACTAAGGTTAGTTGGGCAAAACTATAACATTGGGGCAATTAAAGATTGAAATGCATCAGTTTTTCTAAATTTTCATTTGTTCTTATTCCTACTTTTTTTTTTTTTTTCTCTTTTCTCTTTTTGTCTCTAAAAAATTTTCTCTTTTACCATAGAGCTCGCAATCCCAAAGTGCAATCGTAGAGAGCCTGCAGCTCTTAGGTGTTCCTGGATTGATTCCAATCTTGGAAGAAGGTTTTTCAAGTGTGCAAAATTTGGGGTAAGTAAATTTTGCGAAATTGATTGATTGATTGAACATTGTTTGCTAATTACTGGTTTTTCTTGAAATAGAGACGATGAGCTTGTAACTTTTTTCTCTAGCTAGATCCTCCAATAAGAAACACGCAAAGCATGTGATTATAGATTTCCTACAAAAAGTCAAAGATTTAGAAGAAAAAAGGATCAAATATAAAATTGAAAGCTGAAATGGTTATTGGTTACTGTAATTATTATCGCCTTTATGAAGTTGAGACATAAGTGATTTTATTAGTGTTAATCTAATAGTTATTTCCATAGTTGATAGGAATTAGTAGTGGGAGCACAATATATGTTTCCTGTACAATACAATGAAGGAAGCATTTTATAATGAAACAAACATTTTGTAAAATTTTATGTCTGCCTTGAATGTAATGGAAGAATTTGTATTTAACTTCACTAAATTGTGAGAATTGGTTGTTGTTCTTGTGTTTGTGGATTGTGTATAATTAAAAAAAAAAAACCATTACTTAGAGTATTTGATTCTAGAATGCTGCCATGAAACTTTAAATTAAAACTAAGAACTTAAAATTGTAACTTAAACTCTAAATTGCAACTATAATTTAAAATTGCAGTATTCAAAACTTGTAACTTAATTTATTTATCTTCAAAATTGCAGCATTCAAATATTATATTGCACATATAGCAAAAAATTTTAGAAGCATATACACATATAACAAATATAAATTATAAAGTCCAAATAGCATATTCAATTTACATATTCAAGTTCTTAAGTCGAAATTGCAGAGGGACATATAGTAGCACACATAGCAACATTTAAAGTTGCAAATTGCAGAAGAACAAATTGCATAGGGAAATATAACAACACATATAGTAGCATTTAAAGTTGCAAATTGTAGAAAAACAAATTACAACATTGACAAAATACACAATGCATTGGAGCACTGATATTGCAAAATACCATTACAATATGTTCATAGTGTAAAAGCACTTTGACAAGTAGTCTACTACAAATAGAAATAGTCTATTTCAATAAAATACCCTATCACAATAGAAATCTAAGATCACATGCTACCAACTTCAATTACAAATATAAACTCAGAAGCCACTCTATTGTGTGGAGTCATGTCCTGCATTTTCCCTTCCTTGTGATCCACCTTGATTGGCATTATTGTTGATAGTAGCATTATGCCTTATATTCATCAGCTGGATGTTTCTTTGTTGTTGAAGTTACCTAGATGTCACTATTGGCTTGTTTTGCCACTTTAGCCCATGTGGTTTAAAGCCTAGATCAATATTTACTTCACTTGATCTCTTAATCACAAGTTGACTAATGATCCCTAAGACACCAAATGTGCCCTACAATAATCAACCAAATTAAAGCTGCAATCATATAATCCAAGATAAAAGTAAGTAATTGTGTCTTACATGAAATGTGATTCCCTCAGTCCTATCATCATATCTCAATCCCACTCCTTGGGGTCCTCTTGGTATCCTAGGATGGGGTGGTGCTGGCATTGTTGTGTTTAGTTTTCTTCCTTTTAAGGCAAGAATTGAACTTGATGTTGTTTCATTTATTCCATCACTTCCCTTGCCAACAATCACATTAGGTCTTACATTAGCCCTTTCAGCATCACCTAATCCACTCACACAACTACTTATAATACTGATACCACCATAATTGATATTTATTCCACCCCTACCACTCCTTCCCCTTTTTGCTCCTCTTCCTCTTATTTCACTCCTTCCACTTTGTGTTGTTGAAGTAACTGGATCTTCACAACTAGCACTTTATATGGTATTGAATTATATTACCAGTATAAGCATTTAAAACAATAAAAGCATCAAAAGTAATAATAACTAATGTTTACCTATGATGCTTCAGTAGTTCTCTGTGGACAACCCTATTTATTGTTGCCAACACTTTGGCATAATGAGCAAGTCATTTGAATGTCTTTTCTTGATTGTTTCCAAAATTTCCTTTTTTTTTTTTTTTTTTATCTTTCCTTCTATTCAACCTTAGCTTTCAGCTTTCTAGCTTTCTTCTTCACTTCAAAAGGTCCATGACAGGATTATTTGATTTCGACCATAGCTTCATTCCTCTTACAGGTTGTAACACATACCCATATGACCTTAGAAATGTTTCTTTCCTATGCCACTTAGCAATATACTCAAATGGTTCTAGGTTTTTCTGATGCATAGCACATATAGCATGAGCATAAGGAATGCCTTTTAACTCTCATACTCTACATGTGCATTTCTGCATTCTTAGATCTAATTTATGACCATATTCACCATCAATTATTTCAAAACCTGTCTTTCCATTCTAGATAATTTGACACTTCGTAGAGTGTGCAACATTATCTTATAACGTAGTCATAGCCATAAGAGATATGTATGTAATTCAAGTTTGAGCAAACTCTTTTATCTCCCTAATCTTATTCATAACCTAGATTTTATTTCCTTCTAACTTGGTATTAATACTATAACACCTTATGGTTAGAATCTAACCATTAAAAGTCTCTTATCAATAACATCTTATTGATAATCAAAACTAAAATATGTCTTACACTAAGTGGTCTCATTATAAGTAAGTAAATCTTGAACATAACCCTTACCTAATTCGTCAAACTCCTTTATCTTGTCCACAAATTAAACTTCAAATGTAGACCAAACTGCCTCATAAAATTTTTTCCTTCCATCCCCACCCTTCCACCTTTTGTTTCAACTCTGCCACACATGTTTATACACATCCTGTGCTCTGCTAAAGGAAGTTCCTCTTGTATGGTTAGAATTAAGCCATGCAATAAAATGACACACATATTGTAATATGACACATATATAGGCATGCAAATAATAAATATAATCTTATGTCAAGATCACAATCACCTTTTGCATAACTGTGATTATTGTCCATGTGTCACCAATAGTGATTCCCAAGTCCATCTTTAAAGTGGCAATGAACCACTTTTAATTATTTTTATTTTCCATTTCCACAACAACCCAAGCAAGTGGAAACATCTGGTTATTCCTATCATTAGACACAACAACAAGTAATTATCCATTGGTTGGACCCTTCAAAAAACACCCATCAAAACCATGTATTTTCGTGCAACCCTTTAAAACATGTCTTCGATGCATGGAATCAAACATAAAAAGCTATAAAAAGTTGTTTTCCATCTTCAAGTGTCTTGCCTTTGGCAAGTTATCTTAAGATTTGATCTTCTAATTGTTAGCTATGTGCCCTAAGCCAATGCTTGTAACGAATATTTTCTTAATAATACCATGGTTACAATTTTATTAGATATCTTTTTATATTTTATTTACGACTAAATTATGAATTTCATGAATAGTTAATTTTACTTAATGTTATCAAGTATGTGACTTGATAGTAGAATCTTTAAGTGTTAAGAATTTTATTCTAAATTGTCCCTAATCAGTCATTATTATTGGAGTAATAATGAATGAAAATTAATATGTATTTAATTGATGACTATATTTTACTAATAATTATATGGATTGATAGTAATAAGTGTTTCTCATTCAATAATATTAACTGAATTCTCTGACATGAAAATCATCATAGATTCCAATATGATAAACTTCATGTTTTGATATAGTCTAACATCATTTTTAATCGGATGATCATACACACTAATATTGGACATGAAGTAAATCATATAGAGAAATATGAGTGATTGAGAAGAAATTTTTTTCCCATATAATCATGAGAAATATATCTCTAGACCCACAAATAAATTAGAATGAAGAGATTGCGTGGTCATGCGGTAATGAATTGATAAAGATTTTCAATATCTTTTTACATCAGTCTACTTGGAGATCTAGAAAGAATTGAACTATACAAAGATGACAGAATCCATGTCTTATGATCAATTGAGATATAATATAACAAAAAGATTATAATACTACTTGTAAAATAGGTTAAATTGGATCATTGACCTTCACATAATTTGGGTAGTCACTTATGATAAGTGAGCCAAAATATATTTTGCGTCACTTCCAATATTATGTGAACCTATAAAGTCGCACACATAAAATAGGCCCAAAATGTAATTGGATTTTACTTCTCTCTATATTTATAATTAAGATAACTAAAAAATATTATTTAGATTGTTTTAAATATTTATTTCATTTTTAAAGGTTAAAAATGAAATTTGATATTTTATCTGTATTTTTAATATATATATATATCTTAACAGTTAAGATATATATGCAAGTTTTTAGGGTTTTTTAAAACATACAGTGCAAAAACATTTTCAAAAAATGTTTTTAAGAGATAAAAATCCTAGTGCTAGCATACAACCCACTTTGAAAATAGTCTATTCATGTGAATACATGCAGAGGGAGATCATCTTTTGGTGACGCCTTGATCTGACTTCAAGCTCAAGGTATGGTGTTAACGATGTAAACCCCTTCTAAGCCTTCATATAGATCTGCAATCTATCATTCAAATTAGTAAGATTTTTTGCATCCTTCTTTCAATTTAGTCGAATCGTATGGATCCTTGATGACTTTCATGTAGAAAAATTTTATTTTTTCGATGCATTTGTTCTATAAAATCCAATACTAGTCTCATCATAATAGTCATGCAATTTGGCAAATTCAATCTTGTAGTCCCCAACCATGCTTATTATCACTACCAATTTTGCCCTCCATATGCAATTCCAACTCTTCTTTGCATAGCCTTTGAAGCTCTCTTACAATGATTCCCAGTTGTGACAAGATTCTCTCATTGTAATGGTTAGCTATGTATTTGGAATTGCATAATTTATTTTTGTTTATTTTATAACACTTATGCATTGGATTATAAGTCTTTACATTATAAGTTTTTATATGGCTTTCAAGACTAGCAAATAACAATAACTTGCAGCCTTTTTATTGCATTTCACTCTTATCCTTTTTGCCTAATTAGGCCTCATTGAAAGTGATACACCCTTAACAATGGCATACTTCCTACTGCTTGCCTAAACTACTCAGCATTCAAAAAGATCATCCCAAGCTCAAAGTAAGGAACAACAGTATCAAGGTCATAGTGAATTAGTTTATTTCTATTCCTATGTCCCTAATTCCCAAAAACAACCTCATCATTCACCTTCCTTCTATTTGGATATGAGTTATCATAGATCTCCCCTACTCCTATCTTTCCAGCATATTTATTCCCTCCTCTAGTAGCATTTTCATAACCAAAATTAGTTCCTGCTTCACCCAAAGGAAATTCCCCCCTCTCTTCTATTTAGGTTCTTTGCTCCCTTAGATCTATTTACTTTAAATTATCTAACATTTTCCCTTGCTGCTCTTAATTTTGTATTTACATCAATACCATCAATTTATTCACATTCTATACTATCAACACTGAGATCTTCAAATTCATCATCCTCATATGCATACTCATAGTATTCATCCTTATCTTCACTAGATTCTGAGCTTTCTTCTCTTAAGTTAACACTCCCACCTTTTGAACTTCCTCCATTGCCACTATAATAACCACCTTCACTCTTTAAACTTTCCTCCCTCTCACTGTTTACAGCTTCATTCTCTGCATTTTCTTTCCTCCTATCACTATTTTTACCCTCTTTAGCAGAATCATCAGTAAAAATTTCATGCAAAACTTGAGACACATTGATGAAATGTTCAAGATAACAATATAAAACATCACCTCTTTCATAACAACAATATAATTTAACAACACCACATCATCTAAAATTTGTACAAATCTAGCCCTATTCTTCCTTTTTATAAAAGATTCCTTTTACCTCATAATACCCCAACCCTCTAATGTAATCCTTCAACTCAAGTACATATAACCTATCTACATCAACATGTTTATCAATATGCACAAACCCACCAGTATGCCTAGGGTTTGGGTCATTTATGAAACTACCTCTATAGTGTCATCTAAGGTCAACAAATGAGTCACCCTTCCTGATGCAATGTAGGATTAAAAAAATTAAATTATCAAACAAGAACCACAATCATGCACTAAAATGAACTTTTACTTCATAAAAAAGAGGATAATGCAGACAATTCCATTATTTATATAAATAAAGGTAAAAGGTAAAGTTCAGTCATTTAAAACCCTAGCATTTGGGATTAAATAACAAAAAATCCCCAATCCCTAACATTACACACACCAATACCACAGTATTGATTAAAAAAATCATACAAAATACCCTAAATTTCTCTAGTATTCATAACAGACCCATTTGCACAGTGAAAACATACTTGTTTACTTGTTATCCTTCCTTACTTCTGAGCATGCAATGACTGCAAGCTCTTCTTTCGTGATTTGGGGATAATGCAAGTTTGAGGCTAAGCATACAATATGCATATCATAATTTCTTCTCTTAGTTCTTGATTTGGGAATAATAGAGTTTAGGGTATAGATTTTAGATTTTTTTTTTTTTACCATTTGATAATAGAGAGAGAATTAGAGTGTTAAGTGATTAGGATAAAGAAATTGTCCACGTCCTCAAAAAGTGATGACACATGTAATGCTTGTAGAGTTTGTCCATGTCATCACATGTTTCTTTCATGCGTTTATCTCCTTTATGTCCTTGTGTTTAATTATCCAATAATAATCTTACAAGCGTTTAATTGATCAACAATAAAAATTAAAGAGTTAAGTTGGTTACTCTTGAAGTTTATATGTCACATTGACCAATCACATAAAATTCAAAGGGCAACTTATGCATTTGACTGAGGGATGACGTTTTGAGAGCAATGACATCACAGGACTTCATTGCCATAAAATAACCTAATCGAGCTAGCCAACAGGCCACATCCGATTATTTCTTATTTGGATAGTTCAAGTCTTATTTTCTTAGGGATTTGGGTTGGTTTTTTCTTTTTCTTTTTTTTTTATGTTTATTCAATTTAAAGTGCTTTTAAATTGATTTATGGGCCAATTAAACTAAATTTTTTATTTATTTTTTTAAAAAATTTATATTGAGTATATATAACAAGAAGATAAAAAGTAATTTATTAACTAATTGTAAACAATTATCTTATATTGTATTATATCATTAGATGAATATATAAAGTATTTTTAAATCAATTTTTTATTTCTAATTTTTAAATTAAATTGAATTTAATAATATCTAATTTAATAGATTAAGTCTTACTTTCTTATAGATTTGGATTAGTTTTTTTTTCTTTTTTATGTCTATTCAATTCAAAGTATTTTTAAATTAATTTATGCATCAATGAAACTAAATTTCTCATTTATTTTTTTAAATTATATTGAGTATATAACAATAAAATAAAAAGTAAATTTATTATATAGTTATAAATAATTATTTTATATGTTACTATATTATTAGACGAATATATAAAGTATTTTTAAATCAATTTTTGATTTCTAATTTTAAACTAAATTGGATTTAATAATTTATTATTTGAAAAGTTTGAGTCTTACTTTCTTATGGATTTAGGTTAGTTTTTCTTTTTATTATACTATTCAAAGTACTTTTAAATTAATTTACACGTCAATCAAATTAAATTTTTTATGTAATTTTTTAAAAAATTATATTGAGTATATATAACTAATCAGTAAGATAAAACATAAATTTATTAGATATAATGTAATTATTATTATATATATATATATATATATATATATATATATATATATATATATATATATATATATTCAGCATTGGTAAACAAATATTCTAAATTTTTAAATATATTTCAATATATTCATAGAAATTAATTCATTTAAATGTGAGTCAAAAATCAAATCTAAACCCACATAAATGAAGTATGAGTGAACGCTCTTAATTTTGAACTAATCTTTAAATTAGATTATATCACTATTAATTATGTATAAGTTTAAAATTGGATTAGATTACTATTAATTATATATAAGTTTAAAATTATGTATAAGTCTATTAAAATTAGATTGGATTATTACTAATTATGTATAAGTTTAATTTATCCATTAAATTGGAGCAAAGAAAAATATCAAATTAATTTTGAATTTTAATTGGACTTATTCATTTATGACATTAAAATCAACTGAATAGGTCAAATATCATTTTAACATATTTAGACTAGTCTAAAAAAAATTAAATAGGAAATAAATTTGAATTGAGTCGAAATTCATGATCATTATAATTGATACATTTCAAATTTTTAGAAATTTGTAAAATCTTATTTCTTTAAGCAACGTTTAAATCCATGAAATTTAAACATATTTTAAAATAAGAATTAGTTACAAATGCTTCAATTATATTTTTAGAATAAAAATTTTTATGTGGAATCAACTATTCATTAAAATAAGAAAAATTAAATCTCACATCTTTAGAGATATTTTAAGATCCTGCATTTTAAGGACTGATCAAATAATAAATCTAGTGAAATTTATAGAAATATATTTATTTCTTCACAATCATACAAATCATTTTTAAACAAATCGATATCCTCTTTAAAATCTCTCATTTTAATGATTTTTAAACACAGAATTTCAGTAAAATTTAAGCTAAAGTTCTGAAATATGAAAACTTCTCATGCACATCCTTCCACTCAATTCGTCAAAACATAGACTTTAGAGGCGTCCGCTTACCCAGTCCTCCTTGCACACCATTTTCTTATGCTTCTTATACCATCAACTTTAATATTATCAAAAACACATATATATGGAAAAAGGAATTATCTCCAAGATTCCAACATTTGACAAGAAAAATGGACTCTTTATCTCAAACATATCACATAGTATGGATCTATCTATCCTTGTTCAACATAAATTCAATTGTTTGAATTAATCTAACAGAAAATATACTAGATGAAATTCAGAAATTTTTTATGGCATAAAAAAAAAAAGATGGATTTGTGAAATATTCTTATTTCAGCAACCATGAACTGGGAAGAAAAAGTTATTTTGCATCCTTTTTCTTTCTAGACACTTCTAATATTACTAATATTAACATGAGACTGTGCAGAGGGCATTATATCAATTCTACCAAAAGGGGAAAAAAAAGGGAAATCAGAAAGAAATATTTTTCCATTTTTGTTTTTTAATAATTTTCTGTGAATTGTAAGTTAAGGTATGAACCTATGAAGTTTTTTCTTTCTTTCTATAAACAATCAATATATACATTAATAATTAGTGAAAAAAGAAAAGATAAGAACGAAAAATAATATAAACATTAGTATCAGACAGTTTAATAACGAAATTTAGCAACGGAAATTGTCGCTGCTAATTAGCAACAGAATTGCATTTTCTGCAATTAAGCGTTTTCTTTGACATATCCCACAGCTTCCTTGTAAATATCCCACAAATCAGTAACAACATCCACAACCATCTCTGAAAAACTCTTAGCAAGCTTAGGTAAATAATCTTTCAACAACCCATCAAGAGCAGTTCTTGTTTTTTCCACTAGACCACCAATGGCCGATCCTGTAGCAGCAGGAGAACCCGTAACAGCTTCTATGAGAAGATTAAAAGCACTTGATATTATACCACTTATTGCCTCCATTATAAGGTCAAGTATGTACTCGAAACATGCCTTTATAGCCTCTGCAACTTGCTGTAAAGCACTTTGTGCAGCTTGTCCCGGTACCCTTAATCCTTGGATGATAAACACAAGAAGGTAAGCTGTAGCGGTGAAGAATAAGCGCAGAACGAGGCTTGATGCTGCGTTTATAGCTAAGAAAATCAACCTGAAAAGAAAAACTATCATTTTTTTTCTTTTAATCTTTTCTGGTTGGAGTACTTCAAGAGAAAAAAAATTTATGCAGTAATATATGTGGTCATACAAGGGACAAATATAATGGTGGAATCTTCAAAGAATGGAAGTTTCAAAGCAGTGTTGATTTGTGTTGTTTGATTAATTTATTTATATAGTTGAAAGCGTTGAGTTTGTTTTCGATGATATCTGGTTTACGTGGGGTATACGATAGGGTGGTTGTTGTCCTCACATATTATTTCTTATAGGAAATTCCGGGAAAGTATTATTAAGGTTTTTCGATTGAAAGATTCTAACTAAACATTAATTAAAAATGCATAGTTAGAAATTGACTTTATCGTTTAATACAAAATTAATTAGGGAAGTCTTCAATCAACACAATAAAGTAAGGAAGTCTTCAATCAATTTTATATAATAAGACCTGCAGGAGATATAATTAAATTGAGTATGCAGCCTGGAACATACGGATCCTAAACTTCAACGGATCTGCATATACACTAAACCGTGCGGCTAGTTCACCCTCAGACCAAAAAAAAGCTTTTTTTTTTTTGGGATTAATTGGACTGGAATTGGGAGTCGAATTATAAATTTCACAGCTCTAAAAGCATGGTTTTTTTTTTTCTCGAGGTTATAATGATTATCAATCATGATTTCATCCTATAGATACTACACAAGGCAGTTCGTAGGCTGCACATTATTTATGGTATAAATGTACGCTATACAACAAACCGCAGGGTTCTTACGAGTAGAAGGAAAAAACAAACTCGTATATACAAAAGGGGTGAAACTCTCGCCAATTCATCCTTGCTTAAACTACTTCTCCATCCTATTAGATCCCGTTAAGCCTAAACACAGAGTTGACATACTCTTCTGTGTCCCAGAGAAAAGAACCAAAAGCAACCGCCTCGAGTACCAATCTCTTCAGGCTTGAAAACGATGTCAAAATCACCTCCTCGTTCTCCAGCAAACCAGTCTGGTCATCATCAAAAAGTGCGCAGCAATGCTTCTCGATCAAATTCACAGCCTCTTTAGATTTAAGTTTTGCACATCTCTGCAAAGTCTCAGCGTCAAAACCCATCACATAGCACCTCAAATTTTCACGTTTCCACGGCTGGTTTCTTGACCCTTGACCTGATGAAATAGATTGAATGTTGCTTGGGTGACCAAAAATGAGATTTGAAAGTCCATGAGGTACTGACTCTGGAAACTGATTGGCCGTCATACAACTCAAAGGAACATCATAGAGTGGCACAGCTAGACACCGTTCCAGATAATGCCTCAAGGACGCGCACTTCAAGAAGTAACCATATAAGATTGAGGCTGCATAAACTCGACCAAGCTTGAGTCTTTGGATCTCAGTTGTTGCCCAACTGTCTGTGACACTAGAATTTGCTCTCAACCCAATCACTGTACTCACATGTTCCCTTATCATCTCTAAAACCTCAAAACTATAAATAGATTCTAACTCCCAGTCCTTGGAAGGCCATATCTCTAATCTGCCATTATAAATGCACCTTGACAGCTTTGGAACCAGAGGAACTCTGACTTCAGAGAATTTGAAAAATATTGACATGTACATAACATCTTCAACAGCAATTTGGCACTCATGTTCTTTTAGTTGAGCAATTCTCCTGATATTCAGAAATATCATTTTCTTAGTTAAGACAAAGGGATATGCAAGAACACATTCATATCAAGAATCTCTAACCCACCAAATAGGACTCATCTGTCCTATGTTAAGGTAGCAAAAGTGATGCACAGCTAGCAGCCACTACATTGGTTGGTATAGTACTATTGCTATTGCCATGACAAGCCTAATTGCCTGGTGTAAGGTTCTGCCCATGATAACATTACCTTGGTTTTCTACTGCTGCCATTAAGCATTCGTCTTCTTTTTTCTAAAAATAAATAAACAAATAAATTCAAATGCTTTGAGTAATTTACATCAGAAAGTTCTCCAGAGGTAAAAACATATAATAAATCAAAATCAGCTTTGACAACCCAGTCAGCAAGAAAGGAAAAGGAGCAAACCTGGATTCAGAAACACCATATTTTTACTTTAATACATAACATTTCAATCATCATAAAGAACATTATTTAGTCATAAGCTCATAACAGGCTAAAAACGTCAAATCCAGCACAAAAGGGTACAAGTACCCACATCATTTGCAAAATCTCTCTCTAACTCATGAATATCCAAGGCTCTTTAGGGTCTAAATACAATAAGTTAAATCAATGAGCTTAAATCATCAATCAAGTTGAGGTTCTCAATTAAAGATTTCAACTGATGTGCTTCAACAGGTGGCTTGACTATTCTATGGTGGATTAACAAAGACAGAATTAATTAGGTTTGTACATTTTTGCACAAAAAGTCCTTTTCTGAGTACATTCATGAAAAGCCCTTCTGGAAATCAGAGTTCACATCTGTAACTTTCACATGAGACATAACTTCCTTTTCAATCATTAAAGTCAACAGAAAACTAATAATCACCACCTAATAAGTCTAGTTACTCGTAAATCATCAGTTCTCCTATGAATGGCAAACTCCTCAGTTGTAAAAAAAGACGCGTCTCAGGCACATAAGCCCTTTGTGCCTTAGACCTTGAAAGGCAGGCAATCTTACAAAGGTGTGCGACTTTATGCGCCTCAGACTTGAGATAAAGCACTGCTGAGGGGCGCTGTTGTATTATTTCACCTTTTTGTGTTTATTTATTTAAATATATTATATAATCTGAGTCATCCACTTATAATTTGAACCACTTATTTTAAGTTTTAAAATAGCTTATTATGAGCTTACCCATACCAAATAATCTAAAGGAAAAAAATTTTTTAAAAAGAGGAAGATTAGGGCAAAAGAATACAATCCAACCACACATCACAGACAAGAAAAGAGAGAAGGAAACACAGTGCTTCATCCTCCAACCATCAGTTTTCCCCTTCTTCTTCTTCTCCTCCTCCTCCTCCTCTATTGTACCTTTATTCTTCCCAACTCTCAAGTTTCTTTTTCCCCTTTTTTCTCTTGATCATCTATGCATGTCTCTCTTTTTACTTTTCTTTCATCTTTTCTTCTTCTTGTCCTTTCCTTTTCCACTTGCCTTTTTTTTTTTTTTTTTTTTTTTGGCAGATAAATTTTGATTATATACTGCTGCTATAATGCTGAAGAAGAAGATGATGACCATATTGATCTTAATGATGGTGATTATTGACTATGGACTATGATTATAATTTTATGTCTCTTGAATGTTTGAACATGTTAAGTTTACAATTTTATGCATGTGTTTTGTTTTACTCCTATTAGTATTTTATGCATGTGTTTTGTTTTACTTCTATTAGTTTTATTTAATGATTCTTTTTTGGTGTCCCACTTTTGAGAGGCGCGCACTTGCTTCTTGCGCCTCGGTTTCAAAACTCCTTTCCACTTTAGTGCGCTTTCAACAACTATGGCAAACTCTAAACTTGCTCCTAGTTTCAGTGTTATGAATTATGACATGCACTTTGTTGATTGCCAAGTAATCACTACATGCTACTCTGAGAAATGCTCGCAACACATGAAAGGTTATAAAAGCTTAAATAGATTAATGCACATCGAATATGTAGCACTAGCAGTACGAATTGACAAAGTACAACTGTCCAAGCTTGGCTCTGTTCAGCATTCTTAAGAATAGCACAGCGTGCAAAAGCCTAGTTGGGAATTAGTTGCAAAACAAACACACCTAATAAGAGAACCATAAATCTGTGATATGTTTTAGATCTCATTTTAGTTCCATTGTACACCACACTACAGCTTACTGCTTTCTCACAGCCCAACAGTAGCTGAACAATTTAAAAGATTTTAAAACATATCCAGATATAGCTAAAAAGAAAGCTAGCAGGGCATCAAGAGTCATCGCTAGTACTATGTTTTTATCATTGCTAACATACTGGGCATATTTTGCAAGCAAAACAAGATAATACTGAAATGTTATATATCTGTTTTAAGTGATTTAAACTTGTGATAGCTAAAATGCTCTTGTATATCATTAGATCTATAAGTTGAGCAAAGAAAAACTTTAACATGGCTTAGGTGTATGCCTACAATTTGACCATTATAAGGCACAATTCATGCTTAGCTTCACCAACACTTTTAAACATGCCTTGCATTTTTAACATCGACCCAATCATGACACTCAAGCTTAAAGAGCTTCAAGCAGAGGGCTGGAGCTTGGCTCCAAGTTGAGTTAGAAGCCTAGAATTTGACACAAATGCATTCATTTGCAGTACTCGTGTTAAACTAGAATAAAAGAATATATAAGTCATTATATTAGGTAAGAGCTCCTGAGCACACAAACTAAACTTCTTAGCTTGACTTTACGAGATTGATTTGTTCATAAAATGATTCAGGCCAAAATGAGCCTATATGTGAGTTGAGCCTAAGCAGTTCAACAAAGGCTCAATCTGCATAGAGTACATGTTAGGATAGGGACATTGATTTTATTTAACAACATGCAGAGGCCAAATGAGAATGCAAATTGGCATAAGTGAAATCCATAGATCACCTATAATGGAACTTTAGCTCAAGCAACAAGTTGAATGAGGACTATTAGAGTGCATATTTGCACCGAATGGCGATATACATACCACATGAACTCACACCCCCATAAATTATGGGTAATTACATAAGAAAATTGCAATGATTTCTACTTTTGGCTTCCGATTGTTACCGCACCATAAGCAGTTTTTTTCTTATGAGCAGAAGTGTTAATAACATTGCAAGTTTATTAGCCATGACTGTAGGTGATGTTTGGCATGAAATTGGTGCTTAGATTATTGGGTAACAAGGTAATTGGGTTATATATGATGTTCTTTTTGTTCAATTTCAGTTTGTAGGGAATGGGTAATTGGATTAATAGCTTGAATATCATATTACGTTCTATTGTTCTTTAAATTATTTTTGTGAGTATCATGTTCTAGCGAATGTAACAATTGCTTCAAAAATTACTCAAAACATGTATGTATGAAATTAATATTTATAAATATACAATATTTTTTTTTATATTTATGCATTTTCTCACATTTTCACTATACTTTTAAAAATAACATTTTCCCATATATGTTCCATATTCCCATTTCTACATTTCCATTTTCATGCTACATTGGACATTAGAAACAAAGTCAAATTATCTTATTTAAAGAACATCAAAATAACCTTTGGGAAACAAAGTTATGCCTATGCTCTTCTGTATCTCCAGACTTGGAACCTATGCCAACAAAACAAGACTGCTTATGAGTGTGTTGATGGACGTTGAAAATAAGATAAGACCCACCATATAATGGGTCCAATGGAATAGATCGTGGATACCAATAACATACCTGAGTTAACAAATTTAAACCATATAAATCTATTTAAACTCAATTCCATACAAGGATTTCAAAGAAATTAAGTAGCTCCGTCGTCAAAAAGAAAGTTGACTTGATTGCCCATGTTCTACCGAATGACACTCATCAAATAGTTGATGTAACACTCATCAAATAGATGATGCAACATTTTTATATTATTTGGGAACCCCAGGAAAAAAAAATCCTCATGCACCCAAGTTCCTTCTCAAACTCGAGATTTCTGTCACCACAATTTGGTGAAAACTAAGCACTTACAGAGAAAAGTTAAGTATAATCACTCGAGAGCATCACACGATTCCTAATTGACATTCTATCGTAATGACAGACTAAAAATGTTGGATGTTAAAGTTAGTTTCATTCTTTCATAAGCTTGGTTTAAACTTTTCACTCATCAACCCTTCAAGAAGAGGTTCCTTCGTGCTTAAATTTACAGTTCTTAACATAAAATCATTTAAGTAAGACAAACCATTATGTTTTTAATTCATTCCAAACTGCTAGAGGTGAAAGGGATCGCCTGAATCTGAAAACCTGACTATCGGTCCTATAAGATAGTCACTCGACCACTAGATATTAGCCTAATGGCAAGTAAGGCGGTCCATGGCAACAATCAACTGTAATATATGCAAAAGAGCTGCGATAACTTCAAATAAATGACATGTCGTATGGCATCCTTCCGTATCATAACAAAATCAAATAAATCCAACTAACCTGTGGAGGAAAGCTTCATCGGAGCCAGAGCTAAGAAACATACGAGAAAAGGCATCGTCTCGATCGTCAGCCAACAGCTTCAACTCATCCGCGACAGCAACATGAAACAGCTGCCTCTGATTCTGAAACACACTGCTCAAATACTTCCCCGCCGCCGAACGCGGTTCCAGAGGCGTGTTCAAGCTGCTGCTACTAGGCTCGCAGTGGCTCGACCCTGCCCTCGCCACAACCACCGCCCCCGGCCCCACTCCTTGGTCCAGAAAACCGCTTTTAGTCTTTAGCCTCGGATCTGCAAACTTCACTGTCAGACCGGGACAGTAAAGTGACGGTAACTGGCGAGCGATTACCGTGGACGGTAAAAAATTGAGTGAAAAGATTCTGTAGGTAGAAAGGCTATAGTCCATCAACAGCATATATATATATTTTTTGTTTATAAGTATAAATTAGAGGAGACGATAAGTGGTGGTGGTGTATTTATATTACATGATGTGAGATGTAGATAAGGATTCAGAAAAAGGGCACAGAGAGCGGACAGATTTTTATATTTTTCTTTTGTTAGAGTGCCGAATGGGGTGTGGCCGGATGTAGCGTGGTTGCCAAGTGGGCCCCCGTTAGGATGCGATTTGGATAAGTGAGGGCTGAGAGATGGTGAGCAAATGGAAATTGGGCAAGTGCTATGAATGGACAAGTTGAAAAGTTGGAAAAATTGTGAATAAATTAGGCAGTAAGTGTTAGACAATATTTTGAAAAACGGATCCATCGGTTGAAATTGAAATTAAAATAATAATTAATTTAATTTAATTTTTAATTTAATTATTATCAATATATTTATTTTTAATACTTTTTTAAATTTTTTAGAATTATTTTAGTAATATTTTTCAATTTTATATATTTTAAACTAATATAATTAGATTGATCGAATTAACTGAGTTGAAAATCAATCAATTAATTAATTTATTGATCAATTTAATTTTAAAAATATTTGGCGTTAGAAAAGCCAAACTAAGCTTAAAATTGTGTCAAATAATACTATGTTTTAAAAACTATTTATAGTTAATTCTGATTTTTTTTAGTAATGAGAGAGAGATGATACTGGTTAAATTTGAATTATAATGTTTACTCTTAAAATTATTAATTAAAAAATAAATCTTAATTACAACTCTATTATATAGGGCTACCTAAGAATTCAACATTTGCGTGACATTTTTATAATTTTTTCTTTAATTTAAGATAATTGATGATGGAGAGATTGGTAAAACATTAACGTTTGGTGATACGGTGTCATTGTCTCAGAGACAGGAGGACTAGTGGACTAATATTTTAGCGCAATATAACATCAATTTAATAGGGTTATTGATCATACAAGGTACCAATCCAACTTATCTATTTGTTATTGCCCCGATGGAAGTGTAACTTCTGTATATAAATGTTAAGTACAAACAAAAGAAACCTACAGACTGGATTAATGATTTGTTAAATATATTTAATTTTACAAAAAAAAAAATAAATTCAGTTAGATATATTGTATTAGAAGATGAATCTAAATTCGAGCACCCATGATATGTTTGCCTAAATTGGACTAACATAATTATATTTTGGGTATGTGAGGTTGGAGGCGTGAAATTTGAATTTTGAAAAAAGTTAAGATGCTTTCTACCAACAACTTTACGGTAACACTTTATAGAAAACGATAATTAGAAATATATATATATATATATATACATATATTGCAGCAACATTTATTTAGATATTGATTAAAACATGTAATTGTCTCTTTGGAATTGCTATTGTGCTGCTTTCAAGAATATATTCTTGCATACATAGGTCTAGATATTTTAAAAACTCTTCAATTTTAGAGTAAAGAAAGTATAATCAGAGGTTTAGAATTTGAGTCTACAGGTACATACTTGAGTTAAAATTTGATAGGAAAAGTTTTGTTAGAGAGAGTTTTACTGTACTCGCGATCCTACATAACTCAAATTTAGATTAGTCTCGCGCTCAAAAATGGTATAAGGATATCGAATAGTGTAAAACAATTATAAAAAAATATTTTCTTTTATTGAGAAAGCATTGCCTTGGTGATTCTTTCTCTCTCTCTAAGAGTTCTTTTAATTATTATATAATTAGTCTAGTGTGATCTATCAAAAACTATTTGAAGTAATTTGATGCATTACCTTCCTTTTGTAAAATAAAGCTTTAAAATAATCATAGCAAAAATAGCCAAAAACTCTCCACCACCATCCTTTTTTTTAAAAAAAAAAAAAAGAATATTAGGAAACCAATGCCAAACAAAGCCATGATATAAAACCAAACCAAGTGCAATAAATAATTCGGTTTTTAAAGGTTCTCTCTACGCCACTAATTTTTCCAAAAATGAGTCATAAAACGTGAACAATCAAATTTTCAAACTCTGAAATTCAATAATGTACTCCATAACTACGAAATTATGAAATTCAAGCAAGTCTAGTTTATGAAAGCTAAAGTTGATATAAAGAACAAAAAAATAATTGAAAGTAAATGACAAATTATTGCAATTTTGTTGAACTAATCTTGATTTGACTAAAGTCTTTTTTGCAAAATTTTATTTAGCCTAAGTCATAAATGTGACATAAACTTTTGTTTAAATTCTAAAACATGAGCATGATGATGAAAACTTTTTCTATGAGAAATTATTTATCATTGTGCCTAATTCCATCATATGATATAACTGATGGGCCCATTGACCATTATGTCTTCTAGACTTCAATAGATTTAAATGAGTTTGCAAGTAGAGTACATATAAGATATCTTGAACTACATAAAAGAAATAAATATTCAAATTTGTATTATAGAAGGATAGGATTAAGTAGTATTCAATGAGTAACATCTTTACTTACGCTAGAGTATTTATATACTCCGTTAAAATTTAAATTTCAATGATATATTTCTTTAATATTTCAATAAAAATATAAGAATTAACTGATATTATCCAAGCTAATATTTGTTAGGTTCAATCTATTTGTTAAAGTCCAATTCAACATTCAAGTCAGCACCCAATAATGTGATTACTTCAGCTCAGACTATGTAACACGTTATAGCCTAACCATTATTTATGTCTTTTACTCTAAAAAGGATAGCTCATCATTTTCCTCATTGAATATGGATACTTATCTTATGACCTTTTATATAAGGAGCTCTCTTCCAGTTATCTATTTTATTTTAACTTTTGCTGCAAACTTAATTCCCTCAAATACTTACTAACTTAGGCATCAAAATGGATATGTGATGCTAGACTAGACTTTTCCTTCTCTTTTCTTACTCTTTGTTTGTTGCAGGTCATAGTTGATATCATCTCATCTCTTTGTTCATCAATTGGTGTAGTAAGCTTGCATCTTATTGGTAGCCCTTGATCTTTTAGCTATGGACCTTAACACTAATGTCAACCAACAGTAACAAGATCTTAAAAATACTTAGCCTCATCAATGTTGACGATAATAACCTATCACCTCCACCCTTAATGAACTTGGGCGAACAAACTCAGAGTCTCAATAATGGCATACCACCTTAAGACCATTAGGTAAATAATTAGTCAGCAACCATATATAAGAATTTATAAACACACTGAAGGACTTACAAAATTCACTTCAAAGGTGTAAGCTAGCAACTATAGCCCTGCTGCCCTCTATCAACACCCGATCACAATCCTACTCTATCAAGTCGTACTAGCTAAGCTAAAGCTTAGGCTCACGACTCACCAGCTTGAGAGGAGCAAGTGCATACTCAAGACATAAATCATTCAGCTCGACATGTTAATCTTAAAGATGAAGCAAAAGCTAAAGCATCTTTTTTTAAGCCCAAATATAGCCAAGTTGGCAAATTGAAAAGCTTGCTCATAGATGATGAGGATCTCTAGAAGAAGATAATGAGCACGATAAAAAAAGTGCAAGGTAAGGAGCATTTCGTTCTTAATTACCATTCATATGATCACAATCCTCTCATAGAAAGTAATGGATGGACCAATGCCTAACAAATTTAAGCTCTTAAAAATTTGACAATTATGATGGCTCCACTGATCTTAAAAGCCATTTACTCAAGTTTTAATCCAAGCCAAAATTATATAATTACTCAAACACTTTGCTACGTAAGATCTTTCCCTTCACTTTTGAAGGAGTAGCACAAGAATGGTGTCAAGACCTAACGCATAACTCGACCCATAACTTTACATAACTCTCCCAAATATTCACAACTCAACTTCTATTTGTCATCCCTTAGATAAAGATCTCACATAACCTTTCTTAGGTAGTATGCAAAGAACGAGATTCATTATGCGACTATTTAACCAAATTTAAGAAAGTGGCTATGCAAATCAATAATCTCAATCATAAAGTCGTCGTTGATGCAATGATCCACAATTATAAAAATAAGGGTTTATGCAATTCCCTTAATGTGGATCTCCTAAAAAATTCCAATCATTTAATGGCAAAAAAGCCATAAATTCACATGCTTATATCATAACCTCATGACCTATTCTAATGGTCCATGTAAATGCTAAGATGAAAAAGGGCGAATTGATAATAGAAATAACAAGGTCCAAACTAAAAACAATAACCCATGTCATGGCTCCAACTTTAGCAATTCTTATGGTAGCTTAACTTACCATTTTACCTCTTTATGGCTAACAAAAGTGAAGTGTTATACTGGATAAAAAGATTAGGATAATAAGTATAACATTCTCATCCTTTAAAGAGTTAAGCCAACAAAAATAAAGATAAAATACTGTAATTTTCATTGAGATAATAAGCATGATACTAAAGATTATCGAAAGATTCACAATAAATCAAATGGCTAGTACAATAAAGGTGATTAAACCAATTCAAGAAATGACCTGCCAATAATGAAAGAAGGTCCAAATGTTAACACAAATAAGGCCATCATGACAAATGAGCTAATAACAAAAGAATATGATGGTGTTATTGATGTCATTGCATGAGGGGCAATGAGAGAAAACAAATCATTCAAAAATAAGCTATACATAATACATTTGA
The DNA here is from genome assembly GCA_949677035.1 of Omphalea diandra. Taxonomy (NCBI): domain Eukaryota; kingdom Viridiplantae; phylum Streptophyta; class Magnoliopsida; order Malpighiales; family Euphorbiaceae; genus Omphalea; species Omphalea diandra. Next base: position 23,871 of record CATIWR010045367.1, read on the forward strand.
AAGTATATTTGGTTAATTGTGGAACCAACATGACTAAGCCAATCCTCTATCTAATCACATTCTCCTTTAAAGATAATACGAGGTTATGTGCTCTTTATGTAAGTATTGTCGTAGTATAAGGTTCGCTTGAGAACTATCCAGTCAAATGAATTCTAATAGATGATGGTAGTTAAATCAACCTATTAACTATGCATGTGTACTAGGCCCTCAATCAAAATCTCAATAAATTAAGGCCTACTCAAATGTCCTTCAATGACCTAATAAGAAGAAAAATTGATGGAATAAGAGTAACTGAGCTAAATATAGAGTTGGAAGACCTAGACATCACTAAAAAGTTTAAAGCTATCTAGACTGAGAAAGAGATAAAGATTGTTCTTTCTCTTTTTCAAAGGCTTGGAAGGTATGCTTATTTGCATTATGGATGAATTTGCCTCTATTGATTGCCATTTTTCACTTTTGGCCTTTTTTGCTTCATTTTTTCCTCCTCTCATATAGCATTTTCTTTCATAACCTCTTGTTCGTTGGTATGTTTTCTTCCAAGGATTCTCTATTAATGGCATAAACACCTCTTGGTTACATCAGTAGCTATATCTACGCCTTTATGTTCTTTGAGGCTATAATCTTACTGGGTAAGCCTGTGGCAGTATGTGGTTTTAAGATGGGAGACAAGTGTTGATTACCAACAGTAAGTCTATTGAAATTAAATAAAAAATAATTAAATTGTTACATTTTTTATTTCAATTATATTTTTCAAATAAGGAGGTTCCAGCAGCTTCACTCAATATTTTTGTAATTTCTTTGCAAAATGGAATTAGATGTATTTGTTGTAAATGGTGCACCATTTAAAAGCCCATGATGCGGCCAATGAAGGGTGTCATGACAATTGAAGCAACACCAACTACTTTATGGCTAAGTTTTCTCAATTGGGGCATCTCTCATAATGTTTTCCCTATTTCTTACATGTGGTTATGTGTCACGTGATCTTGGTGGTTTAATATCAAATGTTATTTTGAATTTCAAATTTTAAAACTTATCTTCCATATTTGGTTGGTTGCTTGGTCAAAATTTTATGCTTTGTTTCGATGATCATAGATCGGTCGACTAGTTTTGCATCTTTTCCACTATTTTGGATATTGACTCCTATTAGATTTTCAAGACATAAATAAACTTAGATTATAGGGGGGCATATGATACTACTTTAGCGAATATGGACTAAGCCCAATCTATCTGGCAAAGTCAAGTTTGCCATTCAAGTTAACACCTTATAACATTGTTGGCTTGACGTATAATATATATCACATTATGTTAGGCGTCTAAGCCCAATCACTATAAATGTTTTTCATTATAAAAAAGGTAGCTTACCATTTTTCTCATTGAACACAGACACTACGTTATAACCTCCTATATAAGGAGCCCTCCTACAAGCATTTATTTTATTATAGCTCTTATTCTTAATCTAGTACACTCAAATACTTGCTAACTTAGGCATCAAAATAGACATTCGACATTAGGCTAGATCCCTCCTTACTCTCTCTTTGTTGCATGTCTTAGTTAATAGGATCAAAGCAATCATCCCATCCCCCGATTCATTATTGACCAACAAAAAACTTTTTATATCAAAAAAGTGGTTAGTTATTGGCTTATATATTAATTGTAATTTATTATAGAGTTAAATATATTGACCCCTAAATTTTTTTTTATTATAATATTTAGTCCTCTATTTTTAAAAAATACATTAAATTGTTCTTTACTTTTGGTTCGGTTAAATTACTTCTCCCTTTCATCCATTTTTTACACAATTTACATCGGTCAAAGACAAAAAAATTAACAAATTAAATTTTATTTTTAATAAAATTCCAAATATACCATCCATTAACCATCTTCTTCTTCCAAAAACCATCTCTTTTCTCGCTTCTTCCCGAAGTATATTTTTCCAAAAACCATAATCATCATCATTATTGTTCCCTCTCTTTCTCTCTAATTTTTTTGGGCAATCATGAAAGCATCTCTATCTGTATCTAATTCTTAATCCTCCTCTTCCTCCTTTCAGTTTTACTTCAATCCCTATCATCCCACATATCGCAAACTTATTGGCATGCAAAGAACCACCTGACGGTAGCAATGGGAAACAAGTGGGTTTTGGATTTGAGAGAAACTTAGGTGAGAATAGGCGACGTCTTGAAATGGAGGGAGTGTAATATGAGATA
>CATIWR010045387.1:0-11255 GCA_949677035.1 Omphalea diandra
TAGTGATGATCAATCTTCTTTGTCAAGATCAAAAGAGGTTCTAGACTTAGGATTAACCATCCTAGTCTAACACTTTTAAATTTTTATTTTGGATTAAAAAAATAGGTGATGGAAAAATCTATTGCTAATTTGTCGCTAAATTTTTTCTTAAATAATTCTTAAAATTTTATTTTGGACTTCAAAATTTAGTGATAAAAAATTTCATCACTAATTTAAATTAGCAATAAAATTAAATATGTTAGTAATTAGTAATGGAAATGAAACCATCGCTAATCCTTCATAACAAAACTAGAGCCAACTTTGTGTCAATTTTGGTGATGAAATTAGTGATGGATGTCAAATTTGTCACTAATTCATTCTTTTCATTGTTATTTTCAAGGAAATCTATAGGTCATTAGCGCAAAAAAATTTCATCACTAATTCCAGGATATTTTATTAATTTTTTTGTAGTGACAATATGCAAGTGTGATTCCTTAGGATTAGGTTGATATCTCACACATAAACAAACACTAAATATGATATATGGCCTAGAAACAGTAAGATATAAGAGGCTCTTAATCATACGTCTATAAAGCTTCTTGATCTACAGTTTTACCATTTTCTTCCATGTCAAACTTGATGTTTGTGCTTGTAAGGTCTTATATTGTTTGCTTGTGTTTATGCCAAATCTTTTGAGCATTTTTTTTTTTTGTATTTGATTTGATTGATGAAGATTCCCTCCACTCCTTATTTGATTTGCCACCCAAGGAAAAATTTTAAAGTCTCTTAACATGATCATCTCAAATTCACTTTTCATAACTTTGAATAAATCCTCATATAAGCCAACATAAGTAACCCTAAATATGATATCATCTACATAAATTTGAATAATTCAGATATCTCTATTACGCTTTTTGATGAAAAGTATAGTTTCCACTAAGCCTTTCAAAAATGCTTTTTTTAGAAGAAAGTTACTTAAAATTCCATAACAAGATAATGGAGTTTGTTTCAAACTAGGGGTGTAATTAAGCTAAACTTTGTCAAGTTTGAGCTCGATCGGACTTTAATTTTTTAAGCTCGATCTCAATCCAATACTTGAATACTCGAGCTTGACTTAACTAGGCTCATTATTTCATATAATTTTTTTTTATAAATTCTACAAATTAAAATTTGGGTTCGAATAAGCTCGATTAGTAATATTGTAAATATGTCTAAGCTCGATTAGACTCATGAGTCTATTGAGTCGAGTATTTTGATACTTGAATTTGACTTGTTTGATTACTCGTGTAGCTTAACCTCGAGCTCTGATCAATTAATCTTAAGTCGATGTTGAGTATTTCTCGAGTCAATCTCTTGTAGTTTGCAAGTTATCTCAGTTCATTTACAACCTTATTTCAAATAATACAAGGCTTTAGTGAGTGTGTAAACATGATGTGGAAATATATGATTTTCAAAACTAGGAGATTGTTCCACATATACTTCTTCCTTTTTGAATCTATTCAAGAATGCACTTTGGACATCCATTTAAAAAAGTTTAAGATTTACTATGATGTATATGCAAGTAAGATTCTAATTGATTCTAACCTTGTAACAGGGGTAAAGATTTCATTATAATCAATGTCTTCCTCTTGGTTGTAACCTTTGGCTACCAACCTAGTCTTATTCCTATTTATAGTCCCAAACACATCAAGCTTGTTTCAAAATACCTATTTAATTCAAATAATGGAATGGTCATTAGGTCTTAAAATCAAGCTCTAAACCTTATTCCTTTCAAATTGATTGAGCTCTTGTTGCATAGCAAGAATCCAATGCTCATCTTTGATTATTTCGTTTATAGTTTTAGGCTCAATAAGTGAAACAAAGTCAAGATTATTACATATATTTCTAAGAGAAGATCTAGTTAATACATTTTTTAATGGAAACCAACGATGAGGTCTTTAGGATGATCCTTCCTATATGTCTAATCCTTTTCTAGTTGTTAGACCATTTGTCTTACACTTGGAGATGTTAGAGGTGGTGTCTCATTTAAATGATCATCTTCCTTTTATTTTGCTTCCATATCCTTTTGTATGTCCAATGTTGTGCTCATCCATAGGACCTACAAAATTATCAATATCTTTTTCCTTTTTAGGAGAAATTTAGTGAGATTCATAAAAATAAATATGCATTGACTCTTCAATAATAAGAGTTCACTTATTGAAGACTTTATATTCTCTACTAGAAATAAAGTAACCCAAGAAGATTCCTTCATCAGATTTAGAGCCAAATTTGCCATGGTTGTCTTTAAAGTTTAGAATAAAATACTTATAACAAAAAAACTCTAAAGTATACAATTTTAGGTTTTCTTAGGTTCCATAATTCAAAAGGGTTTTCTTTAAAATAGATCTTACCAGAATTCTATTTAAACATAACAACAGATTTTTATGGCTTCTACCTAAAAATATTTTGGCAAGTTATATTAAGCATAGTTTTAGCTATTTTTTAAAGAGTTCTATTTTTTCTCTCTGCTACATTATTTCGTTAATAAGTTTTAGGTTTTGAAATGTTATGAAAGATTTTATTTTCATCACAAAAACTTTGAAACTTCACATTTTCAAATTCTACGCTATGGTCACTTTTAATAGCTGAGATTTTTAAGTCCTTTTGATTTCGAATGCTTTTGGCAAAAGACTTAAAGCATCAAAATAATAATCCTTATAATAGAGGAACATAACTAAGTGAACCTTGATAAAAGCATCGATAATGACAAATGCTTAATCCATGCCTCCTAAGCTAGCAATGTTAGTAGGGCAAAAGAAATCCACGTGTAACAATTTAAGAGGTATAATAGAAGTTAACTCATTCTTTACTTTAAAGAAGAATTTGACATGTTTACCTTTTTGAATGCATCACAAATTCTTTACATTTGAAAAAGTTGATCTTGGAAATTCCTTCCACTAAGTTCTCTTTCCTTAACTTGTTAATGAACTTCATACTAGCATGTGCAAGTCTTCTATGCTAAGTCCATCTTTAATCTATTATGGTAACAAGATGCTTAATATTTTTATTATTTAAAAAGTTTAAATCAATAACATAAATATTTTGGACTCTCCTAATAATAAACAATAATTTATTGTCACTTATTCTTGACATACAACAAGCTTAAGTTTCAAACATAACTTTTATCCCTTTATCACACACTTAGCTTAGACTTAAAGGTTATGTTTGAGACCATCAACTAATAAGACTTTGTCAAGAATGGGTGAATCAAATCCTTATCAATTTTATCTATACCCATAATTTTTATCTTTCCATTATCACTAAAATAGATATTGCCAAGTCCTTTAATATTCTCAAGCTGGGAGAAGAATTTTATGTCACTTGTCTTGTGCTTCCATCCACTATCAAGATATCACTCTTATTTTTCCACTTTAGGTTACATAAACACTTAGAAGGCAAAAGAAAATCATTTATTTTTAGGTATCCTCTCAGGTCATTATGGGTTAGCCTTGCTCAATTTCTCATCATGCCTTCTAGAATGACAACAATAAGCAATGTGACCATATATTCCATAATAGAAACATTCTCCATTACAATATGCATGAGATTTAGCTCGAGGATCAGTATGCACAAATTGTTTTCTAAAGATATGCTTTTTTTGTGCATTATACGTAGGTGCATATATCTTAAAAGTATAACACTAAGATATATTGCCTCTAAAGTGTTGGATATGTCCCTTTGTTAGGTCTTTCCCTTAATGTAGGAGCACATTATTATGATTATGTCTAGGCATATTGTGATACTACTTTGGTGCATACCATGAATAATGCCTTTGCATTTTTTGCCTTTTAAGCTTGTAAGATTGGTATGGGTATGCATATTTTTCCTTTGAAGATGTAGGTCTCATATGAGTACATGAGATTTGGTGAGCCCTTTGTTTTGGCATTAACATTTGCTTTTTGTGGATCTATTAGTAGTCTAGTATTGGGTGGACTAGGTGTCCTAGTATGTTTGGCCCTCAAAAATGTAGTTTATGAAGCAGAAAGAGTAGAAGATGAGGATGTATTAAATCCTAAATCATATTAAATGTAAGGACTTCTTTACACTTCTAGGATGAAATTTAATTGTTCCTTTCATTTAGAGAATTTTGAAAGATTCTCTTTAAGATTATTATTTTCAGTCTTTAGAGACTCAACCTTGAGTTAAAATTCTTAGACAAATCTTTTAATGCTTTATTCTCCTTTTGGATAACTAAAGAAGAAGACTTCAAGGAGTCATAGCTTTTAATGAGCTTAGCAATGAGATTATACAAATCTTCCCTAAAGTAAGAATTAAAGAGATTTACCTCATTTTCTTATTTATCTCTGGGATTTATCTATGAATCACTTGAGGAGGAACAATCATCATTTTTCATTGCCATTAAGCGTAATTTTGCAATCTCCTTTTCATCATATGAACTCTTTTTTTTTTTTTTTTTATGTATAAAAATTATCCATGTAGCTTTAAAGGCTTATTTCTCCTTTTGGGACTTATGCTTCCTTGAGGGATTCTTATGCTTTCTTTACTTTAGGTAATCTGATTTTAGATGCCCATTCTCATTGCATCTATAGCATATTATTTAATTTCTTGAGCTCATTTTCATGTTCCCTTCCTCATTTTCCTTTTCTTGTTGGATAATAACTTTTTCATTTGATTTGTGATGAGTGCCAATTGATCATTTTCACTATAGTCATCACTTTCACTAGAAAAAGTAAAAAGGATTTCAATTTGTACTTCTTGGCTTTAAGAGTCATGTCTTTCTTTCTTTGACCTTTGTCTCTAGCTAGCTTATTACAAGTGATTTCATGAGCCAGTAGCTTGCCCATAAGTTCATCTGGCGTGAGTGCTTCTAACTTATTAACTTCCTCTATGAAGTTTTTTTGGCTTCCCACTTCTCTTTGGAAAGTGTTTTAAGGAGTTTGGTCACCATATGTTCATTTGAGTAAACCTTTCTTAACCTTTTTAGTATCCCTATAATGTTAATAAATCTATTGTCCATTTCAATTATGGACTCATTTGGTTGGTATGTAAATGGCTAATACATGTATGTGTGCATTTGAATCTTCTTCTTTTTTACTTTACTGGTTCCTTCATATTAGATTTGAAGAGTATCCCAAATCTCTTTAGCTGATATATGTATCTATAGCTTAACATACTAAGATTTGTGGCTTGCATAAAATAAGATACGCATAGCTCTTTTATTTTTAATGTTAGCATTCCTTTCCTCAGTTGTCTATTTTCTCTTCCTCTTTGGAATAAGAACATCGCCTATAAGCTAAGTGGGAACTTCTCTTTCTTCTTTCATAATAGCTTAAAGATCTATAGTTTCACTATCTAGAAATATCTTCATTTTGTTCTTCAAATAATCATAGTCATCATCTTTAAAGAATGAGAGTTTGGGGATTGATTGTTATTTCTTTTAACTTTCCGTTTGAAACTTTTTAAGTAATAAATAAAGAGAATTAGTCAATCACCAATACATTAAGATTTATAGAGTTTTGGCTTAAACCAAGCCTATATCCTTTCCTCTAAACTTCACTATAAAGTTTCACTAAATAGTAACTTTTAAGTGTTATTGAAACCTTTACACAAGTGAATTTAACCAAACACCACTTAAGCCTTCCTAAGGTGAATTTATCGAGCACCACTTGAAAGTCTTTACAAATAGTTTAAGGGCACTATTCAAGCCTTTTTCCAATATAGTTTGTGGTTACTACCTTAAACATTTCACAACTATATGGTTTAAAGGTTATTCGGAACCCAAGAGTATGCTTACATAAGGTTTACAAGAATTATTGAATGGAATACTCTTAACACTCAAGCACTTCACTTACAAACGGTACATATAAACTTCTCAATATACTTGATGTTACTATTGAAGTTTTTTCAATGTTTTTCTTTCTTTAAGTTCTCTCTTCAAGAAACAACTCTTATGAAGAAAGCTTAGTTCAAACAAACTAAACTTAACTCACTTTTGAATGCTCTTTTAAGCTCTAAAATCTCAACAAAGTTGTCTTATAATGACCTAGAACATGTATTAAAAAGATTTTCAAATTTTTGGTCTTTATAAAGTGTTAGGAACAAAAGCTAGTCAGTGCTAGCATTGAGAGAGATATTAGACTTGTCAAGATAATTGTTAGGAATTCTTTCAATGATAATTGGAGTGATCATCATGGTCATTGAATGACCAACCCACTTTAGGTTTTGCTTCAATGGTCATTAAGTACCACAACGTCTTGCTTATCCATTGTCATTGAGATGATCCAATGCTCATTGGACACTTGTTGTGATATCTTTAAATTGTTAACTTCAAACTTTATGTACAACATTTTCAGCATCATCTAAAGTAAACTCTCAATAGTCATTGGGAATTTTTAATCCCTTGTTGGAACGGCTATCATTGTTAACATCTTTTTTAAGTCATCGGACTTTCATCTAGAATGAGTTTCAACACTTCTATTTTGTCCACACTCGTTGGTTTCAATTCTATGTCTACTGTCAAAAATTGAATTAATTAGTTTAAACGAGTGTTTATCATTTGTTAAATAATTATATTAATAATATAATCTTTTTGACAAGTGATAATATAATATATTTTTATTTCCCCATTTGGCTAGTAAACTAAAAATTAAATATTTGGTTTCTTTAATTAACCAAAAAAATATAGAAAATTTAATAATATAAGGAGTTCTACACATAAAAAAATTAGAAAATTTAAGACTATAGGAAATTTTTTGCATTTTATAATAATATATATTTAATTTTCTTTATAATTAAAAATTAAAAATAAAAAATAATCAACAAAAAGTGAAATTACAATTTTTAAATTTTATATCAAAATTATGTGTTATTAAAATATATTATATGGATCTAACTATAATTATATTTTTATTATTTTATTTACATGATAATAATTTTTATAAATTAATATTTTATAAAATAATAATAAACTTCAAGCATTATTTACATATTAATTTTAATCATTTAAATAATTAATTATTTAATATAAGTAAATATTAAATTTATTTAAATTTTATTATTATAATTATACCATATAACATGGAAGTTCATGATTTTTTTTTTTATTTTGAAGTTTTTAGACCAATAATATCTTCGTATTGACCAAACAAAAATTTCCATATTTTCCTAAGATTAAAAAAAAAAAATCTAAAATATCATTTATGCTCAACCGAGAAGAGTAAAAGTGATGCAAGGGGCGATGCGAGGAGTAACGCCACTCTTCACGTCATGGTAACAAAACATTTTATTTATATCAGTAGTTATAAAAAAAATAAATAAAAAGAATATAAAATATGGATAAAATCAATATAGACAATTAATAATTAATATAAGGATCATGATAAACTAATCTTGTTGTATTTAGCATATATTTTCTGGATAAATTACTAATTTGGTATCTGAATTTTTAAATTTTTTTATTTAGGTGTCTAGACATTTTTTTGTTCAATCAAGTGTTTGAATTAGTAAAATCATTTTTAATAAAGTATTTTTCTTCAATTAAAACAATCAGTGATTATCACGTGAAAATTCATCTGACTTGATATTAGATTCTGTATATTATTTTAATTAATTATATATAAGTACATAATTTTTTCTGTCTAAATACAAAATTTATTTATTTTTTTACTTTTTTTAATAAATTTGAATAAATTTTATTTTTATCACTGTAAAATTTGTTCAAAATATACAGAAAGTAAACAAAAAATGAATAAATTCTGTATTTAAAATAAAAAAAAATTTGATATCTAAAATTTAAATACATAATTAGGTAAAATAATGTACATAATCTGATATCAACTTATATGAATATAATAAAGTTACGAAGTTTATATTTTCAAATAAAAAAAATATTAATTAAAAATAATTTTATTAGTTTAGAGATTTGATTAAATATAAAAAATTTAGATATTGAAATTAAAAAATTAAAAAAATTCTGACACCAAAATAATAATTTAACCTATATTTTCCTGATAGAAAAGGGACAGCATTATAAGTAACCTGTCCCGCATTCCATAAACTAATCTCGTTATTTTTCTTCAGCATTATAATTCCCCTGGCTTTCAATTTTCAACGAAGAAGAAGTCACTTGGATATAAGCATGATATAAGCATTACTCTAATTGCACGCAAGTATGAAAATAAATTAGAGCTGCAGATTTTGACACTGACCTTTCCATTATAGTCAGAAAAACAAAGAAGAAAAGTCTTTCTTTGTACCAATAAATGCGGCTTATAGGAATAGACAAAATTCCATCAAAATCTGAGCAATTCTATCAAACTCAATCTGACTTGAGTTTATTTTTTTTAATTTTCTTTTTTATTTTTAAATTAATTTTTAAAATTTTAAATTTATATTATTAAGTTATCATCAATAATAATATACTAATTACTTTTATTTTATTTTCAAATATATTTATTATAATTTTAAAATATAACCTTCAAATTTTACAAGTAGTAAACTATTATAAAAAAAATGATAATAATATAATTTTATAACCTTAAAATAATAAATCATTATAGAAACTTGAAAGTGATTTAATTAACAAGTTATTATATTAATATTGAACTTGTGTTATTTTAATTATTTCATAATATATAATCTTTTGATGTAATAAAATAATATTTAATATTCAAATAATTAAAATAGTTATTTCATATTTTTCAATTATTATATATTAATAAATAGTTTTATTTAAAAATATTTACTTATAAAATATTTTATATATATATATATATATATAATTAAATTATGGTCTAATTCCACCTTGATTCAACCTTTGATCCGTGATCCTCTGTCAATCAGATTTTGAACCTTGACACTGATACATAGAAGGAGACTTCTCGACCTAATTAACAACTAAAGCTTTTGAGATTGAGCTTATGTGGCACCAAAATCACTCCCATGTCATGCCTGTTTAGCCCCATTAGTTTATTGTCTGATATTTTTTATAGCCAAATGCCGGTAGTCTTTTTCTCGTCGGATAGACAAGTTTAGTTTGTTTTCTAGAATCGGACGGTGATGGAGACTAGCATTAATTGGTTTGGCCAATTTCCGGTCACATTATGCTAGTGAAAACCATCATGGGTCCGAAGAAAAAGTGATTCGCCATGAAAAAACCAAGAAAATTTTGGTAATATTCATACGTGAAGGTTGGGTTAAATATGTTGAATACCGATTATTTTTTATATTATATTATTTAATTATATATTTAAATATTATATTAAATTATCTCTTAATTTTGATTCTATTTATTATTATATCATTTTATTAAAATTTTTATTAATATTATAAAATATTTATAATACTCTTAATTTTTATATTGAATTTTCTTTTTTATTTTTACCATTACTCACACACTCTCAGTGAAACTCAAAATCAAACCCTCAATCATACAAATCTTCTTTGGTAACAAAATCATCATTTCTACTTAAATTTTAGATTCTAAATCAAAATTAAAAATAAAATCATCATTTCTACCAAAACCAAAAATTCAGATTTAAAACTAAAAGGACTTAATTACATAAATCACCTTTACAAGTCAAATTTATCTGCAAAGATAAAACCAGTAGCTTAAAATAGAAGATTAAAATCTGTAGTGAGCTTGAGATTGGCGTAACTCCTTAAAAAAATAATCCCATACTATACGCCAAAAAATCGATTCACAAATTCATCTTCACCTCTCTGCCTCCTTTCCGGGAACAAAATCCAACAAAATTGATTCACAAAATCCTTAGAAATTGATTAGTATTATTTGAACAAAATTGTCAAACCATAGGGATCTTCAATCTCATCAAATCCAAATCCATATCCTTTATTTTTCATTCAAATAAATAGAATTGATGATAAATCACCGCTCATTTGCAAAAACAAACATCATTCGCAGTCACGACCAAAATGGAAAAAACCAAAAATGAGAACTGGATTAGCTCAAAACCTAGAAGGAAGAAGCCAAAACTTAGAAACAACAAACATCATTTCAATGGACTTTGAATAAGATCGTACGGGCTAACACAACTAGATTCAAGCTTCTTTTCCTGTCGATGGCAAGCTTTAGCTTAGTGGCTAGAGGAACAGAACATGGGTTAATGGGCTCTTAAGGCTTGGGATTTTATCCACTCGATAGGGAACAAGCAGATGTCTCCTCTTATGCCTAAGAGGTTGGTTCTTCGTCTCCGCTTGCAAATGGCCCATCCATGATGGTCAAGTGCTAGATCTTAGAGTTTTGCTTTCAAAGATTTCGGTCCCCCTTTACTTTTCCTTAGCAATCTTGCTATGGTGATCGTTGGATTACTGTCAACTCACAAAAATCTTTCTAACCTTGGCTCTTTGTCTTGCATTCCCTCTGGTTGCTACAACTAAAGTCTTTTCACCGCCAGTCGAGAGGATTCCGGTGACGAAAAGTGACGTCCTGAGAGAGATGCTACACGTTTGATATCCAATAAAAAGAATTTCGCCTTATTTGAAAGGATAGTTTATAAAAAGTTAAAAAATTATTCGTAAAATGAAATTAATGAGTTTAATTTAAAAAAAATATTAAATTAGATTTATTTTTTAAATGATGAAAATGAAAATAAATTATTTGAAATTAATTTTATTTATTTGTAATGAAATAAAATAAAAAATTCACTTAAAAATTAATAAAAATATCATTATACATATTAATTCAATAAAAAGTTTTTTCAATCAATTATCTTATATTTTTATAATATGAATTTTCAATAAATTATATTATATTCATACTATCAAATAAATTTTGGGATTATTCATAATTATATTTTTATTAAAAAAATACGTACAGATCATTCATATTTTGTTATTAAAAATATTAAATTTTTAGAAAAATATATTTTAAAAATATATTTATATAAAAAATATATTTAATAATTTAAGAATTTAAAGATATGAATTTAATTATTTAAATATAAAATTTTCTTAGAATATGAAAATACTCTTTGAAATTGCTTAGAATTACGTTAAAAAGTATTTTGATTATTGCAATCAATTAATATGTATAGTAATTATATAGTAAGTAGTACTTAATAAGGGTAAAGATAAAATTAGAAAAAAATAAAGTATTCTTGGTATCCTTTTCATCAACAAATATATATATATATATATATATATATATATATATATATATATATATATATATATATATATATATATCAGTGATTGTGTATGTATTTATAATATATTTTTTTTTTTTTTATTATTTTTTTTTATTTATAAAAAAATTA
>CATIWR010045399.1:0-15239 GCA_949677035.1 Omphalea diandra
TGTTTCTCTCAAATTGATTGAGTTCTTCTTGCATAGCAAGTACCCAACTCTCATCATCAAGAGCCTCATCAATTGACTTTGGCTCAAGTTGAGAAACAAATGCAAGATTATTATCTAAAAGTTGAGATCTAGTACTTACACCCTTAGAAGTATCACCAATGATTAAGTCTTTTGGGTGATACTTGGAGAATCTCCAAACTTTGGGTAGATCTTAGCTTGGTTCTACTTATTATTGATGATGTTGGTCTTCATCTACTCTTGATGAATCACCTTCTTCTTTTTCTTTATCAACTCTCTTTGTACAATCATCCAATTCTAGCTTTTCAAGATCACCTACAAGATCATCAACAAAGATACCTTTCCCAATATCAAGTTTACTAGACTCATCAAAAACAACATTCATAGATTCTTTAACTACCATTGTACTTTTGTTAAAGACTCTATATGTTTTACTTGTGGTGGAATAACCTAAGAAGATTCCTTTATTGGTTTTAGAATCAAATTTCCTAAGATTATCCTTGGTGTTCAAAATATAGCACTTACATCCAAATACTCTAAGGTATGAGATCTTAGATTTTCTACCATTCCAAAGCTCATAAGAAGTTTTATTGAGAATGGATCTTTTGAAAACTCTATTTACAATATGACATGAGGTATTAATGGCTTCGGCCCAAAAGTAATTTGGTAAGAAATACTCATTGAGCATTGTTCTAGACATTTCTACCAAAGTTCTATTTTTCCTCTCTACAACACCATTTTGTTGTGGTGTTCTGGGAGTTGAAAAATTATGAAAAACTTTATTCTCTAGATAATAATTTTCAAATGACTCATTTTGAAATTCCTTTAAATGGTCACTTCTAATAGAAGATATGAAGTAACCTTTTTCATTTTGAACCCTTTTTGCAAAACTTTTGATAGCATTAAATGAATCATTCTTATGAGCTAAAAAAGATACCCAAGTGAACTTAGAGCAGTCATCTACAATGACTAGTGCATAACGCTTTCCACCTAAGCTAGCACTTCTAGAAGGTCCTATCAAGTTCATATAGATAAGTTGAAGTGGTCTAGATGTACTTATAACATTTTTTATTTTGTGAGAGGCATGGTGTTCCTTCCCCATTAGGCATGGACCACATGTCTTGGCTTTGGAGAAGCTTAGCTTCGGAAGTCCTTCCACTAACTTTCCTTTGGATAGGCTTTGAAGAAGATCCATGCTTGCATGCCCAAGCGTTCTATGCCACAACCAAGCTTCATTGCTCAAAGACATAAGACACTTAAAAGATTGGTTAGCCAAATTGTCTAAGTTAATTAAGTAGGTATTGTCTTTCCTTTCACCCTTAAAAATAGCCTCATCATCCACTAAAGTGGTGACTCGGCATTCTCTAGGATCAAAGGTGACTTTATTACCTTTGTCACACAATTGACTTACACTTAACAAACTATGTTGTAAGCCACTAACTAAAAGAACACTACAAATTAAAGAACATCCATCCTTACCAATGGTTCTAATGCCAATTACCTTACCCTTGGCATTATTACCAAATGTGACATCTCCACCTTCTTTTTCTTTCAATGTCATGAATAACTTTATATTTCCAGTCATGTGCTTGGAACATCCATTATCCACATGCCAATTGCTTGATTTGGTGGTTGCCATAAACCCCTACACAATAATAGTAAGTTACCTTTCCTTAAGTACCCAAGCATACTTGGGTCTTTGGGGGGTTAGAAGATTAAGGATCCTCTAATTTTAGGTGAGCCTTCCTAATATAACAATGAATGTTAATGTGTCCAAATCTCATGCAATAATGGCATTGGAGTTTAGTCTTAGGAGTCTTTCTCCTTTGCATAAATTTAGAATGAGTAGGAGGCCTTCTCATACCTTGGTCATGTGAATGCATGCATGAACATGTATGATGAATAGGAGGAGAAAATTTTTTATGAGTATGACCATGCTTTCTGTTGTAAATGTAGGCATGGTTAGCTCTTTGAGTCTTGGCTCTAGAGCTTAGGAGAGTCTTTTTTTTGCCCTTAGGCTTAGAAGGCTTAGTGCTAGGAGCACTTTTCTTCCCAATTACCTCAATGCTAGATGTTTGAGGTTTTGAAGATCTAAAAGATGTGGTATGAGATGATGAGGAGGCTCCATTGAAGCCTAAACCATGTCTAACTAGAGGTGGTCTTTGTGACATAATCAATGTGTCCAAGGCTTATTTTCCTTTATGGAACTTAGAGATTGAGCTTCTAAGCTCAATGACTTCTCTCCTTTAAGAGTATCATTCTCCTTTCTTAATGAAGCCATTGAAGAAGATGATGTGGAAAGTTTTTCTACTAAGTTTTTGAATTCTTCATTAGAAGTTCTCAACTCATTTACAAGATCACTAAGAGTCTTGTATTCATCTTCTAATTTTGAACATCGTTTCTTACAAGTTTTAACTTGTGACTTATACTTGTCACACCGCATGGTTAAAGCCTCTAGAAGCTCTTCATCTATCTCATCAAATTCGAAATCAGAATGAGAATGGGAATAAATACTTACCTCATTTGTAAAATCTTCTTATGCCATGAAGCATATGTTGGCAACCTCTTCTTCTTCCTCTTCTTCACTTGAGCTTTCATCTCAAGTGGCTGAAAAACTCTTCTTCTTCTCTTTGTCCCATCTCTTGTTCTTCTTTAACTTGGGACACTCATATTTGATGTGGCCTTGCTTGCCAAATTCATAAAAAGTGACTTCATTGGATTTCTCTCTTGGATTAGGAGTTGTCTTCTTGAATCCTTTTCTTTCTTTTCTTCTCTTGATCAACTCCTTTGTCCTCCTAAAGAGCATCGCTGGCTCTCCTTCTTCCTTGTCACTTTCTTCATCACTTGATGTGATCTTTACCTCCTTCTCTTTTGTTAAAGCTTTAAGAGCCATGGTTTTTCTTTTTTTCTTCGATTTGTCTCCTTAGCCTCTTAGCTTTTTCATTTATTCATCTTTTTGTAAGGCTAACTCATGAGTTAAGAGTTTGTCTATCAATACATCGGTTGGAACCTTTTCAATCTCCTGATTGGACTCTTGTATGTTGCAAACTCTAGCACCAAATTTATCTAGAGGAAAAGTTTTAAGGATTTTTGTGTTTACCTCATAGATAGTAAGAGTTCTTCCAAATTTCTTCATGTTGGCGACAATGGATAAGAGCCTATTTATCATTTCTGTGATGCTCTCATTGTCCTTCATCATGAAGAGTTCTCATTCGGTAACATACATCTCCAAACGGCTTGATTTGACTAGAGTTATGCCTTCATTATAGTTCTCTAGAGTCTTTCAAATGGCATGTGTTGTTTAACAATGTTGCACTCTTTCAATCTCTTCTCTAGAGAGTGAGCTTAGAAGAATGGTCATTGTTCTTTTGTTCTTGCCATTTGATCTCAGATGAGCTTCAACCCATTCTTCCTTTGGGATTAATTCTTCATTACCATCCCTAACTCTAGTGGGTGGCTTCCATTCCTTGATGACCACATCCCAACGGTCCACCATCTGTGTCAAGATAGATCTCCATCTTATACTTCCAATGAGTATAGTCTATTCCATCAAAGTGTGGCTTAAATTGTGAGTGGATTCCTTCTTGTGCCATGATCTTTGTTCACCCAATGAAGGTTTGATTGTAAAGCTAGGCTTTGATACTACTTGTTGGCCCTAAGTACCAAGAAGGGGGGGTTGAATTGGTGTATAAAAATTAAAATTGAAAAGAGAGAAGAGAAATGAGTAGGAAAGAAACACACAATTTATAGTGGTTCGGGTATAAACACCCCTACATCCACTCCCCAATTCTTAGAAACTATCTTTCAAAGGTGTTTTCAAACTTACACCAAACTTTTACACTTGTGTTTTGAAGGCTCACACAATAACCTATACACTTGTGTTTTGAGGCTTACACAACAACCTTTGCACTTGTGTTTTAATAGGCTTATATAACAACCTCTCTTGTGTTTTAAAACTCATACAACAACCTATTACAATTGGTGTTTATGCTCACACACAACAATGACTTAAAGAATATAAAAGAGTGAGTAGCAAAATTGCAAGACCTTGGGTACAAAGTTATCAATTCTCTTCCATTTACATCTGTTTGGTGAGGTATTTATAGCCTCTACTCACCAAAGAGACGTTGCAATAAAACTAGTATAAAATCATCAAAGTGTGCTAGATAGATTTTCATATTAAATGTTTGACAAACTTAATTTGTTATCGTTACTACTCGTTAGTGGTCGTGAAATACAAATTCCATAAGGAAAACCTCATTTATGTTAAACAGCTAGTCCACGTGGCAGCTTCTCATTAGTTGACCATAATAATATAGTCGTTGCCTTTCACCTGCTCTCAAAAGTAGTGATTGCGATTTATCTTGTATAGGACACGACTTTGGATGCGAATTCCTCTGCCAAAAGTGTTCATCTTCTTCTTTTGGATTCGCGGTCACTACTAACAAGTTCCCATCACAATTTTTCACTTCCAACAGTTACCTGAGACATTTGTCAAGTTGTGTTGTGGACTTGATTGCATCTTGAGTTTGAGTCAAGCCTTACACCGCGAATTCATTTGTGACTCCGACTTTTCTTTCTTTGAATTGGTCGTGGCAGAGAAGTGGCCCGCGAATATGTCTGTCCATTTTGCCAACCTATCTTGGTCTAGTTCGCGGTCGCAATTTATCAAGTTGCGGTCGCGAATTAGAGAGCACTTGCTTACTTTGGAGATTTTGTAACTTCATCCAACTAAAAAACTACAAAACAACACTTAATTTGAAATATTAGAATTGATCAATCCCCTTTGTCAAGATCAAAAGAGGTCTAAGACTTAGGGTTAACCGCCGTAGTCCAACAGTGTTGATTATAGGGCAATTAACAATATTACAATTAAATATAAGGCATTCAATTCCTAGGTTAGATGACATGTTAAATGAATTGTACGGTGCATACATGTTTTCTAAAATTGATTTAGAAAGTAGTTATCATCAAATTAAAATGCATGAATGAAATGAATGGAAAATAGCTTTTAAAATTAAATATAGATTGTATGAACCGTTATTTATGCCTTTTAGGCTAACTAGTGCCTCTAGCATTTTCATGAGATTGATGAATCATATTTTACATGCATACTTTGGGAAATTTGTAGTTATTTATTTTATGATATTCTTATTTATTCTAGGACTTTAAAAGAGCATGTTGCATATGTTAGGCTAGTTTTTGATGTTTTACGCAAAGAAAATTTATATGTTCACTTTAAAAAGTGTTCTTTTTGTACTTTTAAGCTTGTGTTTCTAAGTTTTTTTGTTAGCAAGCATTAAATTGAAGTTGATGAAGAAAAGGTAAGTGCAATCAAGGCTTAGCCAATTCCATCTAATGCAAGTGAGGTAAGGTCTTTTCATGGTTTAACAAAATTCTATAGGAGGTTTGTAAAGGATTTTAATACTATTACAGCACCTCTAACTAAAATTAACAAAAAAGAGTGTTGGTTTTCAATGGGGAGAGGTGTAACAAAGGTCTTTTGGTATATTGAAATATAAATTAACTAGTGCACCTTTATTAGCTTTTCCTAACTTTGCTAATATTTTTGAAATTGAATGTGATGCTTCAGGTTCGGGCATTGGAGTTGTTTTAATACAAAAAGGAGGCTTATAGCATACTTTAGTGAAAAACTTAGTAAGCCTACATTGAAATACCCAACTTATGATAAGGAGATGTATGCATTAGCTAGGGCTTTGCAAACATAGAAACACTTCTTATAACCCAAAAAGTTTGTAATCCATACGGATCATGAGTCTTTAAAGTATATTAAAGGGCAATAAAAGCTAAATAAAAGACATGCTAAATTGAGTGAATTTATTGAGTCTTTTCTATATGTAATGAGGTACAAATAAGGTAAGGATAAAGTAGTGGTTGATACATTATCTCAAAGGTATACTCTTCTTTCTCTTTTGGACTCTAAATTATTAGGATTGAGTATATTAAGGACTTGTACAATGATGATGTTGATTTTGGTATGTAATGTAAATATTATGAAAAAGTTGCTTTTGAAAAGTATTTTAGGCATGATGGATTTCTGCTTAAAGATAACAAACTTTGTGTGCCTGAGTCTTCTTTACATGAGTTGCTTGTTAGGAAAGCCCATAGGGGTGGGCTAATGGGGTACTTTGGTATACAAAAGACCTTAGATGTATTACCTGAAAGCTTCTATTAGCCTAATATGCGAATTGATGTGCAAAGAGTTTATGATAGATGTGTTGCATATAAACAAGCTAAGTTTAAATTAAAACCACATGGTCTTTATATGCCTTTACCTATACCAAGTATGCCTTAGATTGATATATTTATAGACTTTGTTTTAGGATTACATAGGTCTAAACATGGTAATGATAGTATTTTTGTGGTTGTTGATCATTTTTCTAATATGGCTCACTTTATTAGATGTTATAAAACTAATGACGACAAAATTTGTTTTTCAAAGAAATTGTAAGAACGCATGGTATGCCTAGAACAATTATTAATAATAGGGATTAAAAGTTTTGAGCTTCTTTTGGAAAACATTATGGGGTAAATTAGGTACTAAATTATTATTTTCTACTTCATGTCACCTACAAATTGATGGACAAACTGAAGTTATGAATAGGACTCTAAGGAAACTTTTAATAGTTTTAATTAAATAAAACTTAAAGTCTTGGGAGGAGTGTTTTCCACATATAGAATTTGCATATAATAAGAGTGAGCATTTATCCACCTATTATTGCCCTTTTGAGATTGTTTATAGGTTTATGTCATTAAGCCCTTTAGATCTTTTCGCTATTCCTTCTAATTTTTATATGGACATGAAAGGTAAAAAGAAAGCTAATGTTGTTAAACAATTACAAGAAAATGTGCATTTGAATATAGAAAAAAGGAATAAACAAGTAGTTAGAAATGGAAATAAGGAAAAAGTTAAAGTTATGTTTGAATTAGGATACTAGGTTTTGGTACACTTTAGGAAATAGAGGTTTCTTAGCCTTAGGAAAATGAAGCTAGACCCTAAAGGAGATGGACCTTTTTAGGTTTTAGAGAGGGTTAATGATAATGCTTGCAAGTTAGACTTACCTAGTGATTATAATGTTAATGTTATTTTTAATATTGTTGATTTATCTCCTTTTGACTTTGATAAAGGTATTGATTCGAGGATAAATCCTTTTAAGGAAGGAGAGAATGATGTAAACATCTAAGGAAAGCCCAAAGATCCATTTCAACTTTAAGGCCCAATTATAAGAAGAATGCTAAAGAAGTTCAAGGATATAATTGAAACTTTCATGCAAAGGGGAATTACAATTGGATTGGACCAAAAGGAGCAAAGGATATATGAAGCCCAATTAAAAGAAGATGAAAGCTTTGACTTTTCAAATGGAGCACTTAACTAGATCCAATGGAGCCCAAATTATGGAGAGAACTAAGGCCCAAAAGTCAAAGATCTTGCATTCGGCCAGGGCATGAAATTAGAGCCCAAAATGCTCAGATACGGAGATTTGGACAACAAGTCAAAGATCTTGCAACATTTTGCTTAGTTGGAAAAGTTCTCCACTTGTCTTTAGGATTTTCTCCTAACTGAATGAATTAGCTATCCTTTTTATGCATTATGATTATGTTTTTAGTTATTATTTCTTGTAAGCAACTTAAATTAAGCTATTTAGCTTTAGGAAACTACTTTGAATGAATCCATTAGCCGAAAGTATTCATTATTTATCTTTTCCTTATTGCCTTAGGATTATTAGTTTAGTTATTTTTAAGGAGGTCAACCTCTTGGTTGAATCATCTAGGGTTTTTCTTAAGGTTTTCTTCTTCTTTTGTAAATACTATAAATAGCCCCATTCAGCCATCAATAGGAAATTAATGAATTATGTTAGGTATATGCGCTAGGCCAATTCTTGTAATGATATTTTTTTTTAATAATGTTATTATTGCAATTTTATTAAATATCTTTATTATTTATAAATAAATGATAAATTCCATGAATAGTCAATTTTACCTATATCATCAAGTATGTAACTTGATAGTAAAACCTATAGGTATAAAAATTATATTATAAACTTTCCCTAATCAGTCATTATTGTTGGGATAATAATGAATGAAGGCCAATGTATGTTTGATTGGTGACTATGTTTTACTAGTCATGGATATGTGATATTAAATCAAATACATAAATAAATGTTTAAGAAACATTACATTGGACAGACCCACTATGAGAACACAATATGGATAAATAGTCATAAGTGATTCTCATGCAATAGTATTAACTTAATTCTTTTATCTGAAAATCACCATAGATTCCAATATGATGAACTTCATATTTTGATGCAGTCTAACATTATCTTTAACGAGATAATTATACAAACTAAAACTGGACATGAAGTAAATCATATAGAGGAATATTAGTGATTGAAAAGGAATTTGTCCCTCTTGTATTTATGAGAAATATTGAGAAGGAATTTGTCCCTCTTGTATTTATGAGAAATGTATCTCTAGGCCCCTCGATAAGTTAGACTGAAGAGATTACATGGCCAAGCGGTAATGAATTGATAAAGGTTATCATTGTCATTTTTCATTAGTCTACTTAGAGATAAAGAAAGAATTGAGTTATATAAGGATGACATTATCCATGTCTTATGTTCAACTGAGATATACGGTGATAAAAGGATTATAATACTATTTTCACATAATATAGGTAGTCATAATGTCTTGCTAGAGGCCACTTATGAATTGTGGACCATAAATAAGTTTTGGGCCACTACCAACATTTTGTGAGCCTATAAAGTCGTAAACATAGAACAAGCCCAAAATGAAATAATATTTTCTACTCTCTTTAAATATATATTAAGAGAATTAGAGATATTATCATATTAGATGTCCTTATCATTTTAAAGGTTAAAATAAAGAGAATATCTAGATATCTATATCAAGAAAATAAATAGTTATCATATATATCTTAATAGTAAATATATATATACACATGTTTTTATGGTTTCCATTAAAAAAAATAGAACATTCTTATTTTAGAAAATGTTTTTAGAGAAAGAGAAAAATCTTAGTGCTAGCACACTTCCATTTTAGAGAGAATTTGTTTGTGTTGATACCTGTAGAGAGCGTTCATTAATTTGGTAATGTTTAAATCTGATAATCTACACTCCAAGCTTGAGGTTGGATGTTACCGGTGTAAACCCCCGCTCTACTTTCCTTCAATCGTATCTCTCTTCTTTAAATTGGTAAGGTTTTCATATCCCTCTTTTCTATTTAATCGAATTGCATGGATCTTTGATGGGATTTTATGTAGACAATTTTTAATTTTTCACTGCGTTTGTTCTACGAATCCCAACAGTGGCATCAAAGCCACTTATAAATTTGATTAAGTTAAATTTGATGTTGTACTATGTATAAGTGTTATATATGTGAACATAGATGTGATTGTTTGAAAACAATTTCAAAGCTTTTATGTAAACTGGATTAGGATAAGGGTGATTTCGTTAATCTATATGAAAAATGAAAACAATGCATTGATTTGAATAATTGTTTTAAGGTTTAATGTGATTAAACATTTTTTACAGTGCTAATTTTATTAACACATTTATTCTTTCCTATAATTTGTTATTAATATAATTAATACAGCATAACAAGATTCGTTATTTTGTTTTTCATGTCGATTTATTTAATTGTTAAAACATATGATACTATATTTTGAACAGATTCATTAATGTTACAGTGCAAGTTTAATTGTTGAATATGAATAATCTATTTTGCACATACTAACAAATTTCAGAAATCTATTTAAGTATTAGACAATGATTAATTGTTTTTCTCATGAACAAATTAGTTAATCTAAATGATTAAACCTAATAGACTTTAGGTAGCAACTTATACAAATGAGTAAGGTAAATCATTTACCTTTTAGGGGCACTGCCCCCACACCCCTGCGAGGGGTGCTACCTCTTTAACCCTAGCCCACTAACCAGCCAACGGGATCACCACTAGGGGTGCTGACCTTTGGAACCCTCTAGATGTGCTGCCCATTGATCCCCAATGGACTTTTATCATAAATTGTTAATTGCACTAACGTAATCTATTTTTGTGTTTTGGATCTATTGTTTATGTGTTTTTGCATAGTGCATAGCATGGCCTTTTAGACCAATGTGATTAGATTTTGATTTCTTTATTTTAAAGGGTTGTAATTTTTTTAAAATACGGCTTGTGTGTCACTTATTTTTGTTGTGAACATTTATTTTATTAGTAGTAATAGAATAGTATAGTTTACTAGTTTGTAAATTACAACTTGTAATAGAGACTTTCAAGGCACAAGATGTTGATTCTCATGGCACAAAATGGGATCTTCAAGACATGAGGTGGCAACCATTGATGGTAATCTAGGCAAATCCATGAAGATGAAGATTTACCCCTAGGATTGATCTTTTGATCTTCATATTGGCTTGTGAAGGTCAATTTAGATTAAAGGCCATGTTATGTCACGTTTATCTTTGTTATTATTATGTATGGATGTTTATGATGCAATGTATGTGATGTATGATTTGCGACATAATAATACATAATAGGTTAAACTTTGTAAAATCCCTCAATAAGATTAAGTCATGAAAATTCCTACCATGATTCAAACACTTGTCAAGGCTTTGATTCCTAAACATAGGTTTTGCCAAAGCAAAGTATATTAAGCCATCTTAGTAAGACAAGATGGATAATGGTGATATCTATAAATTTGAAATGATTAGACTTAATTACGTTACCAAAATGTTTTTAAACTTAAGGCATAATATAGGATAAGTCGGGACATGTGATGTCAGTATCCCATAGTTATCCAAGAGTTACAAAAGATATAATTGGTAAAGTGTTACCTACCTAAATAACTAAAATTTTAAGTGATAAGCCAAAGCTTACTTAGAATTAGGTGAAATATGAATCTTGGCCCACTAAATATTTTAATTGTTGAAAAATTCTAATTTGAGGGTTAATGAATTGATAAAATTTTAGTAGGAGTTGATATTTAATAAAATGTTAAGTGCACTCTATATATATCTTTGTTATAGATTATGGTTTCAAACAATGCTCCTAATTTGTCATTGTGATCGATCTTTGAGAAGGATAAATTGATTGGGACAAACTTTATTGCCTGGTATAGAAGCTTAAGAATTGTTCTTAAATATGAAAGGAAAGAATATGCCTTGGATCAACCTATCCCTAAAGAGTCTGCTACTAGTACTCCTAGAGCCTAAAGGAATGCTTACACTAAGCATTTTAATGACTCAGTGGATGTTACTTGCCTCACGCTTGCCAATTGGAATCAAAGTTTCAAAAGCAATTGATGGAAATGGAGACTTATACTATAGTGGGTCATCTTAAGGAAATGTTATAAGAGAAGGCTTGAATTGAAAAGTTCAATACTATTAAGGCACTACTCCCATTCAAGTTAGCAATTGGTAACTCAGTTAATCCTCATGTGTTGAAGATTAAGGGTTATCTTGATCATTTATAGAAGCTTGATCTTGCCATTAGGCAAGAGTTGGCTGCTGACATCATTCTCTAATATTTGCTTAATGCAAATGATGCGTTCATTATGAACTATAACATGCATAATATAAAGAAAAGTGTTTCTAAATTGCATGGGATGCTCAAGATTGATGAATTGAACACTAAGAACAACATCAAAGAGGTTTTGATGGTTAATAAGGGGAAAGGTATGAAGAATAAAGGAAAGGGAAAGAAAAAGCTACAAAGGACTTAAAGAAGTCTAAGCCCAACCATAAGCCCAAACCTCCAAAGGAGAGAGCATGCCATTTATGCAATTAACCAGGTCATTAAAAGAGAAATTGCAAGCTTTATTTTGACAATCTAAAAAAGAAAAGGCACATTCAGGTTACTGCTCTAGGTATACATAATATAAAGGTCATTTTATCTACTTTTGCATCCACTTCATGGATATTAGATACTAGATGTGGATCTCACATTTGTAACAATGTGCATGGTCTAAAAAGGAGTAGAACTTTGGCCAAGGACGAAGTGAACTTATGGGTTACGAATGGAGCAAGACATGTTGCCTTAGATGTAGGAACTTACAAGTTAGCTTTGCCTAGTGGACTTATTTTAACATTGAATAATTGTTATTATGTACCTACTTTGAGTAGGAACATTATTTCTGTTTTTGGTTTAGACAGTGAAGGTTTTAAATTTTTTATTGAGAATAATAAATTCTTCATTTCTTATGATGACATGTTTTATGGTTATGCTCATCTATCGAATGGTCTATATGCCCTAAATCTTGAAAATAGAAATGTTGAGTCCATCTATAATATTGATACCAAGAAGCATAAATCCAATGACTTAAATTTTGATTAAACACATATCAAATCTCCAATAACATAGACTTTTGAATGCATTTGATTCTGAATCATTTGAAATATGCAAATCTTATTTATTGGGTAAAATGGTTAAAACCCTTTTCATAGGGAATAGTGATAAGGCTAATGGCTTATTGGGCCTATTACATACCAATGTATGTGGACCATTAAGTTCAAATGCTAGAGAGATTTTAGTATTTCATCACTTTCATAAATGATTGTAGTAGGTATGGCAATATTTATATTATGAAACACAAATCTAAATCTTTTGAATTGTTCAAAATTTTCAAAAATGAATTACAAAACCAACTTGGTAAAAATATTAAAGCACTTTCATCAAATCGAGGTGGTAAATATTTAAGCCAAGAAGTCACTGATCATCTTAAAGATTATGGGATATTCTCACAACTAACTCCACTAGGAACATCATAATGGAATGGTGTATTTGAAGGACAAAATTGAACCTTATTAAATATGGTTCAATTTATGATGAGTCAAACAATTCTTCTAATCTCTTTTTAGGGGGTATGCTTTGGAAACTGTTGCATTCATATTAAACAAAGTTCCATTCAAGGCGGTTGAAAAGACACCATATGAGATATGGACTGAAAAATCTTCCAATTTGTCTTTTCTAAAGATTTGGGGTTGTAATACTTATGTGAAGCATAAATTTTCATATGAATAGGCACTTAAGTCAGAAAAATGTTATTTTATGGGATATCCTAAAGAAACTAAAGGATATTACTTCTACTATATTTTTTAGAACAAAGTGTTTATTGCTCGGAATGGTGACTTTTTGAAAATTGAGTTCATTTCTAAAAGAACCAATTGGAGTAAAGTTTAACTCAAAGAAAAACCACAAAATAATGTTGAACTACCTTTGGAATCTTAATAGGTTTCAGAAGCAGTTATTGAATCTACTCAAGTAACATAAGGTCTAAGAAGGTCTATAAGAACACACTATGTACTTGAGAGATGTGAATTTCTCTTAACTGACAATAAAGAAGTGATGCTTGTAAGCCAAAATGAGCCCACATCCTATCAAGAGGCTGCGGATAGTCCAGACTCTGAGAAATGGCTAGAAGCCATGAAGTCTGAAATACAATCCATGTATGATAATCAAGTAGGGACTTTAATTGATCTGTCTGATGGTTTAAAAACCATTGGGTGCAAATGGGTTTTTCAAAAAGAAAAAAGACACAGATTGTAATATGTATACCTATAAAGCAAGACTAGTTCCAAAAGGTTACAAACAAACTCATGGTATAAACTATGATGAAACTTTTTCATTAGTTGTTATACTTAAATCCATTTGGATTCTCCTTGCCATAACAGCATACTATGACACAACCAGAAGGTTTTATCAATCTTGAGAATTCTGGAAAGGTTTGCAAGCTTCAAAGGTCCATTTATGGATTAAAGTTAGCTTCTTGGAGTTGGAATCTTTATTTTGATGAAGCAGTCAAAGAGTTTGGTTTCATAAAAAATGAAGATGACCCTTGTGTTTACAAGAAGTATAGTGGGAGCAATAGTTTTCCTTGTATTGTATGTTGATGATATATTACTCATTGAAAATGATATCCCTAGTCTACAAATGTTAAATTGTGGTAAAGGAAATATTTTTCAATGAAAAACTTAGGTGAAGCCATTTATATCTTAGGCATTAAGATCTGTAGTGATAGATCTAAAAGGCTTAATAGCCTAAGTTAGGGTATATATTTTGACAAGGTATTGAATAGGTTCAGTATGTAAGATTCCAAGAGAGGATTCTTGACAATGTCACATGGCATAGCTCTTAGTAAGACTCAGTGTCCATAGACATAAGATGAGCGAAAGTACATGAGGAAGATTTCATATGCTTTTGTTATTAGATCTATCATGTATTCTTTCTTATGTAATTGACCTGATGTCTCATATGCATCAAGAATAATGAGTAGGTACCAGTTAGATCCAGGTGAAAGTCATTGGATAGTTGTTAAGAATATCCTTAAGTTCTTGAGAAGGACAAAGGATGCATTCTTAATTTATGGAGGATAGGAATACGAGATGGTTGTAAGTGGTTACACAAATGCTAGCTTCTAGTCTGACAAAGATGAATTTCGATCATAGACAGGTTATGTGTTTTATTTAAATGAAGGTGCAGTGAGTTGGACAAGTTTAATATAAGACATTGTGGTCGATTCTACAACAAAAGTTGAGTATATAGTCGTTTCAAAAGCAGTTAAAGGAGCTGTTTGGATCAAAAAATTTATCACTAGACTAGATGTTGTTCCTAACATTTCCAATCTAGTAGAGCTACATTGTGATAATAATGGAGCCATAACACAGGATAAGGAGAATGAATTTGTGATATTAAAGATTATGTGTTTACTAATCATGGATGTAACATCTAAATTCATTTATCAAACCAATAACTGTGACATCCATTATTCTCATTTGTAAATCAGCTTTGATACCACAAATTGTAACGTCATAACGTGGCTACAGTTGGTACCTATCAGAGCACTCAACATCTAGGATTTGTCCGTCGGCCCCGCGATGTCATACACACCGGGATTTGCACGTCTGCCCCACGTGTGCTTGAACCCTCTGATACCACCAACTGTAACTATCGTCTTTAGTTGCAAATCATGGCATTTCATGTTCAGAAATGCATATACATTAAGGTTTATTCATCATACATATATAATCCCATATGTATTTAATGTACATATGTGTTAACTAGGGTCAAGACCAGTGACCATAACTAGTTCCTATCAAATGTATGTACATGACGCAAGGAGAGAGAGTTGGAATTCAGCCGATGAGTTGTGTTCCATGTGTCTCTATGCAAAACTTTATGTACCAAAG